>JAODAL010059325.1:0-21555 GCA_025379985.1 Phyllomedusa bahiana
CGGCCCACCCCCCCTCCCCCTACCTGGCCTCGCTCCCCTCCGGTTCCCCCGGCCCCTGCCGGCCGGGAAAGTGCAAAGCGCGCCCCCTAGCGCGCGCTGGCCGCCGTCCCTGGAATTTAAAGGGCGTGTGCCGGTAATTGGGGAATTTTTTGGGCGCTGTTCCTATATTAAAGGGGTTTCACCCACGTCCCCTTCCCTGCTGGTTTTACTTTTCCCCCCACCATAGAAAAAAAAGCGTTTTAAAAAAGGTATTCCTGCTTTTCGTGTACCAACCCCTGCAAAGTTTCCCAGACTCCCAACCTCGGGCCCCCTGCCCTGACCTTCTGCCGGGGCCACGACCCCGAACCATTGCCGCCCGCCCCCCCCCCCTTCTGCCGCCCACGACTACGAATTTTCGGAAAAATTCGATTCTGTAACCCTGCAAACCCCGGCCGGGCCCCACCGCAACAAGTTTACATCGGGGGGGGGGACCTGGGACCCCACCCGCCGCAAGTCCACCCCCTGGGTTTGCGGCGGGCTCTGGGGGGAAAAAACCGGGGGGTACTTTGATTTTCCCTTCCCTGGCGTGGGTTAGCTACCAAACGCTTGCGGGGGTCCGGCGGATCCACTACCCAGCCGTCCACAAAAAGTTTTGGAAATCCTTCCCAAGTTTCACCAAAAGCTGATTTTGGAATTTTGGCTCATTCCTTCTTTAAAGAACTGGATAACTGAGCCATGTTTTTTAGGTCCCCCTTGCTCACAAACTTTCCTTTTTTAGCTTTGTCCCAAAAAATTTTTTAATATTAAAAAAGGGTCGGGGCCCTTGTGATGGCCCTCCAAAAAATTTAAACCCGGTTTTTATTTTAACCACTTTTTAAAACCCGTTTGGGAGTGTTGGGTTTTTTTTCTAAGTTTTTTGGGCCCCATTTTTCCCCCAAATGTAACGATGGTCCACTTTGGACAAACAGTTCAATTTTTAAATATCATCAGACCACAGGCATGTCTTCAAAAATGAGGTCTTTTTTTCCTGTGTGCAAAAATTTAAAAAAAAAACCCAAAAATTAAAAAACTTGGGTTTTCAAAGGGTTTTTTTTGGAGTAATTGGGGGGGTTCTTTTTGGGGAGGGGGCCTTTCAACCCATTGAAACAGTACTCGATTTACTTTTGGGTAATAACACAATTTTCTAAACCTGCCAGATCTTCACAAGCTCTTTTGCTTGGGTTGATTTTGCACTTTACGGGGCCAGCGAAACGTTTATCTCTGGAAAACAGAAACCCTCTTTTTCCCTACGGTATTTGGGTGGACTTTTCCCCCCGTTGTTTTTACTTTTCACATTTAATTTTTTGAAAAAATGAACAGGCCCCTTTAGGTACTGGGAATTGTTTCCCCCAATTTTCACCCCAAAAATTTTAAAACCAAAAAATTTGGGCAAATCCCCCAATTTTCTTCCTGATTCTTTGGTGATTTCTTTTGACTTTTAACCCCCACGTTTCACACGAACGGGGTGTTTCTGGGGTTGTTTAAAAAAAAACATCCACAGGGGTGTCTTTTAAAATCAGATGTTGCCATTTAGAAGCTTCCAAAGACATGACTTTAACTTTTGGGCTGTCCCAAATTGTTTAAAAAAACTTTTGGGTTTCCCACGGTTTTAAAAACTTTTTTACTTTTCCCTAAGGAATTAAAAATGCGTTTTTTAAAAAATTTCCCTCGGGCTTTTTTTCTGGCATTTGGCAAAAATAAAAAATTTTTTATAAAGCTAATTGACCTAAAACAAGTTAAGGTTTAATCTGATTTTATTTCAGATAGTGAGAAAAACATGCATAATTTGTCCTTAATATAATAGTGTACTGTAAACTTCTGGTCTCAATTGTATGAGTTTTTGAATCGCTTTTATCTTACCATATTATTTGCTGCAGATGAATAAAAATCTCAATTCTAGTGAATATCTTTTTTACAGCTTCACCATGCAAGTTAAATAGCATGACAATTTAATAGGTAGATAGTTACCACAAGGACGCTACCAAATAATATGTACTCTTAATTTTTTAATCATTCAAGGGTGAATGTTGAAAGTAAAGGGTAAAATGGTCATGTACCTGTCCTTTATTTTATTTTACAGTTTAAATTTTCCTTTTTTTTTTACTTTTACTTTTCCCCATAAGGAAAAAAGTAGAGATCAGTACATAGCAGAACAGTTATGTACTGGTATCTATGTCAACTATCACTCTCGACCATGCCCACAGGGCATTTCCTGGCAAGGTGATGTGAAAGACAGCCCGGAAGCTATTGTAAAGCTTTTGGGCTGTAAGGTAAGCAGACAGCAGCAGCGATCGTGCTCCTGCGAGGGGAGACAGAAGCAGCTCCTTCCTTCTGTCTTTCCCTTAGCTGCAGCAATCGTGTCAGTCAAGGAGTTAGTCACCCACGACTAGAGCTCTCACTGGCCATGGGTGAAGCAGCATGAGACCAGCTGTAATATACATCTGGTCCCATGTTGCAATCATGCAGGCTCTGCGTGAGAGCACACATGATGTCCAGGACGTACCAGTATGTCCATTTGCGGGAAGTATGTCCAATGTCAGGAAGGGGTTCATTTACTCAGTAGACGCTTATGAGGGACAGTGTCAAACATCTTTCCAAAGTCTAGAAATACTATATCCACAGCTGTCCCGCTATCTACCTGTACTCACCTCTTCATAAAAACAGGTTGGTCTGACAGCTTCTGTCCTTAGTAAAACCATGCTGGCAATCACTTATAATGTTATATACAACCAAATATTCCTGTATATAGTCCCTTACCTCAAACAGTTTTCCCACTATGGATGTCAAACTTACTGGTCTATAATTTCCTGGGCCTACCTTGGAGCCTTTTTTTGAAAATGGGAACCATATTTGCCTTGAACCAGTCTCCTGACACTGCACCAGTAACCAGAGAATCTCTGAATATCATGTACAGCTGAGCTCTTTAGGAACTCTTGAGTGTAAGCCATCTGGGCCTGGAGTCTTGTTCACATTCAGTTTGTTTAACTTGTCTTAGACCAGATCAATAAAATACATTTAAGTTTGTGGCTGTAATGTTTAAAAATGAGGAAAGTTCAAGGGCTATGAATATTTTTTCAACCCACCACCAAATAACATCTATCCCAAAAATATCAAAAGAAACAGAACACACAATATGGCTAGGTCCTGCTTGAGGGAAGCAGGACTGGAGAACTCCTGAGATCTTTGTTTCATTACACATCAGGTGAAAGTGGTTAGATTTTAACTAATGGACTGGAAATAAAAAAAGAAAAGTTTGGTCAGCTCACCTGGTATGCTTGCATGAGTAGCCAACGCCCGGATTGAATGACTGAAAGCTCCCAGTCCAAGAAAATCCAAAAGGAAAAAAGGCAAATGAAGAAATCCAGCGACACGGCACTCATGTATAAAGTAGAAAAATGAGGTTCCAGCGTTTATTGAAGGTTAAAATGTTATGACAGGTATCAAATATGTCGCATCCAGCCGACGCGTTTCAGAGCCGAAGCTCCTTAGTCATGGCATCAAGTTACAATGAAATACATTACTTAAATATAGCCCGACCCTCCATCACATGATACTACGTCACATCACGTGATTAGGCCGGCAAAGTAAATACAAAACATTTTAACCTTTAATAAACGCTGGAACCTCATTTTTCTACTTTATACATGAGTGCCGTGTCGCTGGATTTCTTCATTTGCCTGTTTTCCTAATGGACTGGAAATGAGAGAAGAAATGGAATTTTCAAAAAGTTGAATGTCAGGGGATGCGTTTCAATACAATTCAACGTCAGTTTGTCTAAACAATGGTGACTTGACAATCCAATCTATTGGTTCACCTCATTGGTCTACAAGATTGACTGTTTAGACAATCCAATTTTACGTTATAGTGCTCGATAACCCTGTACTTCTTACTTTGTTATATTCCTGCATGATAAAATTTAATTTTTAGCTTCATAAGCAATGAAAGATGCAGCTGTGTCCTCAAAAATAGAGTGGTTCGGTCACTGACTAATGCAAACTTACAATATTCAGTTTTGTATTGCCATTCTGATGATTAAAGTCAAGAGGCATTTTCATGAGGGGTTGCTGAATGACTAAAAAGAACAGAATGACCTTAGAAAAATATTCATAGAATGCAGGAGGAATAAAGGGTTTCTTATTATCAACCATCATTTAAATGGAAAGATGAAAGCAATGAAGCAAATACAATATATGTATATGATGTACAGCATCTATATTTACAAGTCTAATTGCCTCTTGCAGTTTATATTGTGTTCTTTGACACAGCAAAAATAGGTTCTCCTAGACATTATTAGTTAACTGTCTGTATAGTCAAAACCAGTCTTTGTTCACAACAGTATTCATGTATTTAATTTGCATCAGCAATGTAAAGTCAGTGAGCTATTTAACATACTAGGACATTATATTCATTGAATTTGAATATATCAGTACAAGAACAAGTGTAGGTTCATGGAAAGTCCAATGCAATGCATTATTTCCAATTCTGAGAGCTGATTTACAAGACTATAAGAAAGTGGTAATGCAGACACTGCATTGTAAGACAGGAGACACGTATATCTTTGACCAAAATATGTAACTGATTCTAAAAGCCCTAAGAAAAGATGTATAAGCCAGGTTTTATAATGTAAAGCATTTAATTGAATGTGTCTAGCTACAGATCAGAAAACTTTTATATATTAAAAGCAATGAAAGATGCTTCAGAAAATTATCTCTACTCTTCTATTACATTATAGATAGAAGGTTGCTATATAATACCCCTATTAGCTACAAAGGCTCTCATCAGATAGGTAACTCCCATTAGGTAACTAGTTAGGTAAGATTGTCATTAAGTAACAAGGTAAGTAAGACTCCCATTAGATAGCTAATTAAGACCTCCATTGTATAGGCATGCACCTGTTAGATAGGTAACCCCTCCCCCCATATAGTGAAGACTGACTGGCAGATTTGTGGGTCAGTTTTACACATGTTTAGCATGGTCCAATTGTCAGCTCTGTAGGACAGGATTATATAGATACAGTTGAACCAGAAGTTTACATACACTATATAAAAAAGACACATATGCATGTTTTTCTCACATCCGAAATGAAACCAGAATAAACCTTACCCGTTTTAGGTCAATTAGGATTACCAAAATTATTTATATTTGACAACTGCCAGAATAATGAGAGAAATAGATTTTAAGGCATTTTATTACTTTCTGCAAAGTCAAAAGTTTACATACATTTCATCAGTTGGAAGTCTTTGATACACTGACGATTTTGCAGCCTTTTTCATAAAGAATGATGAGGTCTGTAGTTTTTAGTGTTCAGCTCACCTAAATTGTATGGCAAGGTTCCTGCAAATCCTTGTAATTGCCAACAAAATATCCAAAGAATGGAATGAACCAGCCAAAGGTATCTGAAGGTAGTAAAAGGCAGCAAAAACGTTTATTGGACAACATTAAAACATATCCAGAAAAATCACAAAGACAGCAAATGCATCACAACAGACACCTGGGGCGACATGTCCAAATACGCAAACGCCGTTGTTTTGGTCTATTTTGTACTAAAAACACTTTTGATGCCATATTCTCGATGTAAATGAACTGTCGTACACCAACACTACACGCATAATACACCAATAAAAGGGGCATTACATATAGTAGCAATGATACGCTGTGCGCCTCCATAACGCAATGCGCCTATAGAGGCGCAATACATACACTAGTAATGATATGTTACGCGCCTCTGTTACACAACGCGCCTCGATAGGTGCATTACATACACCACTATATCATTACATACATTACCAATAATATGCTATGCGGCGCGATTTGCGCAATGTGCCTTTTTAGGCTCATTAACTTTACTATGCAAGGTATACATGACGCCAGATTTTTAAGAGGATCGGACTGATTTACACTTTACACTGATTTAATACGCCTTAACACTGCCGTGGTGCCGCCAATTTTCGGACATGTCGCCCCTGATGTCTGTAATTTTTATTGTGGGTACACTTCATCTGTGAGAGACTCATTGCATGATTTTTAAATAATAATTCATTTGCATTTTATTGTATGAAATAAGTGTCTGATACAATAGAAAAATAGAATTTAATATTTTGTACTGAAACCTTTGTTCGCAATTACAGAGTGGTTTCCTGTAGTTCTCGACCAAGTTTGCACACACTGCAGTAGGGATTTTGTCCCACTCCTCTATATAGATCTTCTCCAGATCTTTCTGGTTTCGTGGCTTTCGTTGGGCTACATTGAGTTTCAGCTCCCTCCAAAGATATTCAATTGGGTTCAGGTCTGAAGACTGACTAATCCACTCCAGGACCGTGAAATGCTTCTTACGGAGTCACTCCTTAGTTGTTCTGGCTGTGTGTTTCAGGTCATTGTCCTGCTGGAAGACACAGCCACAACCCATCTTCAATGCTCTTTATGAGGGAAGGAAGTTGTTGTCCAAAAGTTTGCGATACATGTCCCCACCCATCCTCCCTTTAATATGGTTCAGTCTTCCTGTCCACTTTGCAGAAAAGCACCCCCAAATTAGGAAGTTTCCACATCATAATTGTACTCATCCTTCTTCTTCCTCCAAACACAACGAGTGACCTTCTCCCATGCCTCTTCTGGATCATCCACATGGTCCTGGAAATGGTCCCGGAAACTTCAAATGGGCCTGGACATGTGCTGATATGAGCAGGGGGACCTTGCGTGCCCCGCAGGATTTTAATCCATGACGGCGTAGTGTGTTACTAATGGTCATCTGTGACCGGGTCCTTCCCTGTGGTTCTGGGCTCATTCCTTGCCCAGACTGAGGAAGATTGACAGTCATCTTGTATTTCTTCCATTTTCTAATAATTGCGCCAACAGTTGTCTTCTCACCAAGCTGCTTGCCTGTAGCCCATTCCAGCCTTGTGCAGGTCTACAAATTTGTCCCTGTTTGTCCGTAGACAGCTCTTTGATCTTGACCATGGAGCAGAGGTTGGAGTGTGATTTATTGAGTGTATAGACAGGTGTCTTTTACACAGATAATGAGTTCAAACAGGTGCAATGAATACAGGTAATGAATGCAGAGTAGGGGGGCTTCTTAAAGAAAAAACTAACATGTCTGTGAGAGCCAGAATTCTTGCTGGTTGGTAGATGATCAAACATTGATTTCATGCAATTAAATGATCATTTATTATTTAAAAATCATACAATGTGATTTTCGGGATTTTTTTTTTTTTTTAGATTCCGACTCTCACAGATGAAGCGTATATGCGGTACAAATTAGAGACCTCTATATTCTTTGTAGTTGGAATAACTTGCAAACTCGCAAGTGTATCAAATATTTATTTTCCCTACAGTATCAAGTTATATTGACCAGCATTTTGGAGAAGGGTCTTTGATCCAGGGATTTATTCGGATTGCCAGATTGGAGTTGGGAAGGAATATACCTAATGGGGTTTTTTTGGGGGGGTTTGATCAACACTATAGCACAATAGGTTGAACTAGATGGATGTATGGATGTCTGTCTTTTTTCAGCCTTACAAACTATGTACTGTAAGCTGCCGCTCAGCTCTGGGACGTCATCTTGGCCCGTCCCGGGGGTTTCTCGCTTTGGATCGCCGTCCTGGGTAGAACGATAATGGCACTCCGACACTAGGCTTCTCTTTATGGCTTCAGCCAACTTTATTAAGGCACACAGTGTACAAAACAAAAAAAATAAAATAAAACCCTTGGCCGTCTGGCTACTAACTTACTTACAGAGTCCCTCTCTGTCCCGAGGTCTGTGCCTATCGCACAGCCCCTCAAAAATACAGTTTCCACACTGTGTCCTAGGCTTCCCTGTAGCCTCTGGAGGCCAGAGCTCTCTCTCAGCTCTGCTGCTTCACACCTTCAGGTAACAGCCACACCCCCCGATCACCTGGAGTACTAGGCTTTTATAGGCCTCCAGAGATGTCGAATATCTGGGCTGGAACCCAGGGACCTGGAATGCAGGGACAGCCACCCACTCGACACTATAGCTGTCCCGGAAAAACCACCCCATACCTAGCTGTCTTGCAGCTATTCTAGCCGCTACCATAAGTGTCAGTAATATAACACTGACACAAAATAGGTGGCTTTTCCCCACCGAGCCCAGTTCCTCGGTGGCACATCTACAGAAGGTCTCCGGCCATAGACCCTCTAGTGGCAGGATCATGCGACTACCAGCGGTCGCTTTGTCACAGGACATATATAAGTTGTATCCTCTACAACCTTATAAAATTGATAAGGGTTATAGATATTGAAATTAAAGTATGCAGCAGTAAGTAAGAGTTGAGATTATAGAACTTGCTATTTGTCTTCCAGATATTAATTTGCTCCAAATTTAATATTAATAAAATAGTGGTCGGCCCAAAAAGCACAGCTTAATATAAGACATGCAGTATGTTTGTAAATGCTCTAGTTGGTTCTACAAGTGAACCTTGTGGAAATAAAGTAATGACTGGGAAGACATTATTCAGCAATTTAATTGAGGAACATTATTGCCAACCTAGTCCATGCTTTCCAGGGAACAATAGGTTGCATTAAATAATAGCAGATATAGATCATATACTTTGCATATAGTATTACCTTAAAGTTTATTTTGCAATGCATGCCAGGACGATCTTATCTTGGCACACATGTGTGGACTGGAGCAAGATAGACAGCTTTGGTTTGCTTATTACAAGTTGGTCGGTGTGTCAACCTTAGTTTCTGTATTAGAGGGTTCAGAAAATATTTGCAGCAAGCATAAAGGAAAATACTTAGCATCATTGGATATTTTATCCAATGGTTGATCTTGACAGCTAACAGATGATTGAAGTCATCAGTTCATTATGTTCTACACCTACTGAATACTGTACAACCTTGAAGAGCCTGGCAGATAAACACCCTGCAGCAAGGCAGTAGAGAAAGCAAGTTTAATGCGTAGTTACAGGTATATCCAAGAGGAAGAGGAAGGCTGGCATCTCATTGTTTTGGGCTTTAGCGAGACCATATCTGGAATACTGTGTACAGTTTTGGAGACCACACTTTTATAACAAGACATTCAAAAAATAAAATGGGTCCAAAGACAAACTACAAAAATCGTCTCAAGCACAAAACCTATCAGGAATGACTTCAAGAACTTAGGGCCTCATGTATGAAAACTGTCTAGATCTAAGACTTTCTTTGTTGCCTAAAGCAACCAATCAGAGCCCCCTTTACTTTTTTAGAGCACTATATGAAATGAAAGGGGAGCTCTGATTGGTTGCTATGGACAACAAAGAAAGTCTTAGACCTAGACAGGTTTAATACATGAGGCCCTTAATCTGTATAGCCTGAAGGACAGAAAAGAAAAGGGGGTGGGGTGACTGAAACCTTTAAATAAGTTGAAGGGTTAAATAAAGTTCAAGAGGAAAGGGTTTAATAAGAAACTAAAGCATAAAACAAAAGGACACAACCTGAAATTAGCTGAGGGAAAGACCAGGAGTAATATCAGAAATTATTACTTCATTTTTTTTTTTTTTAATAACATAAGATTTTTATTAAATTTTCAATTATAGAGGAGAAAAGATGATCATTCTTACATATTAGTACAATTGTTAGCAGTACAATGATAATCACATGAAAATCACAATCAAAGTATAAACTAACAGGAAAACAATAAAAAACATAACTTGCCATAGTCATTGCCTCTAGTAGGAAAAGTGTACATAATAGAATTGTAGGTTACCATCACCGGTGTGAGTATATAAAAAGGGTATTATAGATATTGTACCATGCTGTGCAGGCGGAAGGGCCGCAGCAATTTGTCAAGAGGTCATGTTTAACATTAATTCTTGTTGAAGAATTTTGAATCCGTCCATATCTTCCAACTATCTCTAATCTTGGAAACGCTATGTGGGGGAATTACAAGGGAAGTCTCGCATTGATATTGGAAGTTGATTCTATGCAAAATTTCGTTTATGAGTATGGGGGAGGAAGATTTCCAATGTCTTGCTATCGCCAGTCTAGTGGCTATAAAAATATGAAATAAGACATTCCTAAATTGAATAGGGAATTCTAATAGATTCACATCTAAGAGGGCGAGGGCTGGCGTTAGGGAAATCTTCATGGAAAACAATCCGGACACAAGGGCTTCAATTTGTTTCCAGAGCTCAGAGACAAACGGGCAGTGCCACCACATATGTATCAGTGTTCCTACTGAGCCACAACCTCTCCAGCATAGTGCTGACTTAGATTGAGAGAAGTGAGCTGTTCGGGTAGGCGTTAGATACCACCTGAGGTGCAGCTTTTTCATCGTCTCTAGGTGATTGATGCATCTAGAATATTTACTAGAAACCATTGACGCCGCTATCCAAGTTTCGTATGAGAATGTACATGCTAAATCATTTTCCCATTTAAGTAAATAGCTCGGTTTAGCCATATCATCCATTTGGAGTAGAAGATTATATGTAATCGACAACCCCCTTTCATAGCCTTTTCTTCCCATCAGGAAATTAAAGTAAGGAGAGGGTAATAGAGGTTTATGTGGCCAAGACCAGTCATGTAATACGTGTCTTATTTGTAGGTATTTGAAAAAGTTAGTACGATCTAGGTTAAATGTTGTCATCAGGTTAGCGAATGACTTGAGGAGGTCGTTTTCAAATAAATGGTCGACCGTCTCAATGCCTTGCGATATCCAGTTTGCCAAGGGGAGGTGAGGAGAGGCTAGTTGGAATATGGAAAGTGAACAGTCTTTTTTAGAGAAGTAAACCCATTGTTTTACTTTAACAAATCTGTTCCAAGCAAGAAGGGCGTGTTGGACCGAAGGGAGGGAAGGGATAGGGAACTTAAGGTTTAGTAAACTGGCCAATAATAGATCTTTAACTGTGAAGGGAGCTACCAAGGAGTTTTCAATTTGGGACCAATGGTGAGAAGTGGGAGACTGCCATAGAAAATATAATGGTTCCAGAATCGAGGCCACATTATAATATTTCAAGTTAGGGACTGACATACCACCTTTCTTAAAGGGAAGAAAGAGATGTTGTTTCCCACATCTTGTTTTTTTTGCATTCCAAATGAATTTTAAGATTAGGGATTCGAGTTTGTTGATCATCCCCGGGGGAAAGAAGTATGGTAGGGATCTAGTGATGTATAAGTATCTAGGGAGGATCATCATTTTAGTGATGTTAATCCTTGCAATCCACGATAAAGGAAGCTGAGTCAGGCGGTTCATTTCCGTGGACATGGAGTCATGAAGGTTTTCTAGGTTTAATTGTAGAGTTTGGTTAAAAGAAGGAGTTATCTTAATGCCTAAGTAGTTAATATAGGTTTCTGACCAAATGAATCCTAGTTTAGTAAGGGTAACTCCTTGGGAACTTGCAACATTTAAAGGAAGTATATGAGATTTTGTCATGTTCAATTTGTAATATGAAACAGATGAATAGATATCCAGGAGGCCAAGAAGAGTTTCCAAGGAGTTCACTGGGTTCTGACAAATAATTAATATGTCATCTGCAAATAGACTTATCTTATGTTCTAAACCTTTAATAGAGATGCCAGATATTGAGGTAGATTGCCGTATAAGCTCCGCAAGAGGTTCTACGCATAAAATAAAAATAAGAGGGGAGAGAGGGCATCCTTGCCGGGTGCCATTGGTAATGGGAAAGACATCTGAGAGAAAGCCGGAAACAAGGACCTTGGCTGAGGGCAATGAGTAAAGCGATGTAATAGCTCGGACTATAGGCCCATGGAACCCAAATTTAGTTAGGACTTCCTTAAGGTAATCCCAATTGAGCCTGTCAAAGGCCTTTTCGGCATCAAGGGAAACTAGAACTGAGGGGATTTTATCCATGTTTATCATGTGAATAATATCTAGTACTCTTCTAATACCGTCTCGAGTTTGCCGGCCTTTGACAAAGCCCACCTGGTCTTTATTAATTAAGAAGGGTAAAATATTATTGAGCCTATTTGCCAAAATTTTGGCATATAATTTTATGTCGCAGTTCAGAAGGGAGATGGGTCTATAGTTTGCTATCTGATCCGGAGCCTTACCGGGTTTAGGAATGGTGGTGATCACCGCAGTTAACATTTCTCTGGGGGCTGCACCTTTATTGGTGATATCTTGAAAGATTGATGAGAGATAAGGAGTCAGAGCTGTGTTAAACAATTTATAATATTCATTTGTGAGACCATCTGGTCCTGGAGCTTTATTCAACTTAGCTGTCCTTATCGTTTCTTCAATCTCTTTAATCTCAATTGGTTTGTTTAAAATTGATAAATGATCCTCTGATAAGACAGGGAGATTGATTTGGGACAGGAAGGAAAGAATATTTGATTGTAAAACTTTGGGAGTCTCCGGATCATCTTTTAAGTTATACAAATTTTTGTAATAGTTCGCAAAAGCGTTGGCAATGAGTTGGGGATCCCGTGTCTTGGATTTATCTGAGTTAGTAATATAGGAGATCCTATTCCTGATTTGTAAGGTTTTGACTCTTCTAGCTAACAATTTAGAAGGGCGGTCTCCCTGGATGTAAAAGTTCCAGCGAAGTCTGGAGAGCTGACCTTCATATTGGGTCAGATATAGGCTACGAAGTTTATTTCTACTAGTTAATAATTTGTCTTTAGTGACAGGTGAAGAGTCTATTTTAAATTGTTTATCCAATTTATTAATCTCTTGCACTAGATTATTTAATGATTGCTCACGTTTACGTTTCTCTTTGGAAGCTAATTTTATACAAACACCCCTAATAACCGCTTTATGGGCGCACCATAAGGCCGCCTCAGATGGCGATGTGGACGAGTTAAGATGAAAGTATTCAGTGAGTGCAGTTTGGATTTCCTTCACAATTGTTGGGTACTTTAGTACGAAATGGTTGATTCTCCACGGTGTGTAGGAGGGTGGGGGGGAGGAGTCCTTTAAAGTAAGGAAGGTTGGTGCATGGTCTGACCAAGTAACTAGCCCAATTTCTGTAGTGAGAACATTTGGGAGGCTTCCTCTATCTACTAGAAAATAGTCAATTCTCGAATGTGTACATTTGGAGTGTGAATAAAAAGTAAAATCTCTTTACTCTGTGTGTTGGTATCTCCATAGGTCATGTAAGTTTTCTTGAATTAGAAAATTTTTAAGTTCAGGAGTGTAGTGGGGGTGTTTCTTGATCTGTCTAGCGCTTTATCAACTACTACATTAAAATCACCGCAGACCACTAATTTACCCTTTAGCATCTTCCTTGCTTTAGTGATTGTTTTAGCAATAAACGCAAGCTGTCGCGTGTTGGGGGCGTATAGATTGAGAATGGTGTAGAGAACCGAATTAATAGTGCATTGTAAGATAATAAATCTACCTTGGGGATCAATTAGGGAATCATGAGGTTGGAAAGCAACAGTGTTTTTAATAAAAATAGCCACCCCAGCTTTCTTGAAGTCAGTCGCTGTGAGGAAGCAATGTGGGAATTTCCTATGTTTTAACCTGTGTACATAAGAGGCTTGTAAATGTGTTTCTTGAACACATAATATGTCTGCTTTAGATTTTAGGGCGTCTCTCCACAAACTGGAACGTTTATGAGGGGAGTTGAGCCCATTTACGTTAAAAGACATTATTTTAACCCCCATCATAATCTAGAAAGGAAACTAGAAGAGATGTTAATCCTAAAACATTAAAGCAGCATGGCATAGATATGATACAAGGCATTGACACTGCGGCAGCAACAATTAAAACATTAGAAACAGTAATAGGCCTCATCTAGAACTATGAGGTCTAAGGTAATAGAGATTGCTTCCTGACAAGGAAACCAGTAGAGGGGTAAAGTCCTCGCGTAGAGCCTGTAGGACGAATTCTTGTTTGAGATACAAGGGATAAAGGAAGTACTGACAGGCAGGGCAATTCAGGAAATAAAGGCATTTGCCTGTGAATTTGATCAGTCTTTGGGTCTTGATCGTAAGCGGCGGGTGTTTTCGGACCAAAGTGGGGTGATGATCCCTGGTCTGTTATCTTTTTTCTTTTGGGGTGAGTTAGTAGGTGTTGGAATCAGACCCCATTGGAGTAGAGCGTCTCGCACATCCGATGGATTTGGACAGACCACTGTAGATGAGTCTTTGGTTAATATGAGTTTAACAGGAAAGCCCCAGTGATATGCAATGTTGTTTGCTCGCAGGATTTTTGTAAATGGAGCAAATTCTTTCCTTCTTAACATTGTTCCTGCTGAGAGGTCCGGATAGATTGAAATATCTTTAAACTTATCAGGAAGGCCAGAGGAGGTTCTGATGGTTTTGAGGAACTTTTCCTTAGTTTTGAAAAAATTAATTTTCGCGATTACATCTCTGGGTAATGAAGGAGGAAGGTGCTTAGGTTTCGGGAGTCTATGGATACGGTCAATCGTTAAATCTAGGTCTGAGGCGTCAGGGAGTACCAGGGCCATTAAATCGGTTAGGAACTGAGAAAGGGCATCTGGAGCGATTAATTCAGGAATGCCTCTGAGGCGTATATTATTACGTCGTGAGCGGTCTCCTAGGTCTAAAACCTTTGATGATAATCTCTGGACTTCTTCCTCTAAGGCTGCATTGGCGTCGATAAGGAGGTTATGTGAAGCCGCAAACTCTCCCATTTTTTCCTCAAAATGTTCAGTTCTGGATACAAGAGCTTGGATATCCATTCTGAACTCCCCCATCATTTGTTTAAAGTCACTATGGAGGGACTCTCTAAATGAAGTAAACAGACGCTGGAGGGTTTGCTCAGAGGTGCAAAAGGTGTTTGATCTATGCTGATGGTCTCTATCCTCAGAGTCATTTCTTGAGGAGGCTTGTGAGAGAGGAGGAGAGGGAGCATGTCTCTCTTTGTCTTGGGATCGAGTAGAGGGAGTTTGGAAAAATTCCGTTAACTTGGTAGGGTGGGCTTTACCACTTCTTTTTGAGTTACCTCCCATTGTATTTGCACTGAGGAGGGTAGAGTTAAGGACTCTGTGTGGGATGCAAGGACCTGTAGTGTTGATATTAACACAAATGCACTGTAGGTACAGATTATGCAAGCAGGTAATGCGGGGACTGGCTCACTGAGATTAGGATTTAGTGAGGAGAGATTAATATTATGGCTGTGCTGTGGATATCAGGGAAGGTAAATACTGATGGATTTGGTATCAGTAAGATTCCAAAGTGAGATGTGACTTCTTTTCAAACGTTTTTATTAGGGATGAAGTGTAGTGGTGTTGACAGGAAGATGCTGTCTTACTGCACAGCGTTGATTCCACTATAGGGTTAACTATTTAAGGGTTTAGTTTTTAAGGTGTCAGTCCTAGGAAGAGGAGCTGTGGTTCTCCCAACACCTTTGAATCTCTGGTACAAGGGGGTTTTGAGGCGAATCAAATGAGTTACTGACCTGTTTGATGCTCCACGTAGAAGAGGCGGTAAGTAGGGCCTGTTAGTCATGCAGCAGAGGAGCTGATTGTGGCTATGACCAGTTCTCAGAGGAGCGCAGCGGTCACTGCGATCCTGCCACTCAGCTGTTCAGTTCAGGATTCACTACTTCCCGTCACTGCCAGCTGTCTCCGCGTCTCGCTGACGAGACGTGTCTTCACGCTGATCCCCTCTGTCCTCGGGTGAACCGGGGAGAAGGTAAGTCCGCCTCGCTACCCGGCAGGGTAGTTTGCTGTATAGACGGCTGAGTGACTGTGGCGCACGGCAGTTCCTGCGCTGCTGTCGCCGAGCAGCTCGGGTCCGGAGTTTGCTAACGCCTGCTGCCGCCGGCGTTCTCTGTGTTCAGAGGGTGAAGCAAGTTCTCGGGCTGCTGTGGAAAGGAGGGCAATAAGACCCGTGCGCTCGGTTTCCCGCTGCTTACCTCAAAATGGCGCCGGCTCCAGTAACCGCCGACAGGCCCCAGTACGGGAACAGGGATTTCTGCACAGTGAGGGTTCCTGGAAGCACTCAAATACGTTGTTTTTTGTAGTGGAAGGCAAGAGCCACCACGCCTTAGGCTTTTTTCTGGCAAATATGGGCTTATTTAAGCCGCTTTAGCTGTATTTCCTGCAGAGCTCCTGCTCTATGCGTCCATCCACAAACAGGCTCAGGCCACGCCCCCAGAAATTATTACTTCATTGAAAGTGTAGCAGATGAATGTTGGGGATCACTTGCTGTTATCATGTGCCCTGCCACTTCGCATTGAATTGATATCTGCACCATGATTATTATTTACTTCATCTGCTATTGATCTCCAGGATATGTCTTCTGGTGGACCAGTTTGTGGTTCACATTCTAGTCCTTTCCTCCCACCCCCCTTTTGTTCTCATAAAACTTTCCCCACACACTCTCTCCTTCTTATTTTACTATTTTCTTCAATGTCGCTGTTTTAGTACACTTATGCTATATCCACTAGCTTCTCCTAAGCATAGTCCATTGTAACGACTGGATTTATTGTTTTCTCTTTAATGTAGGCCCACAAGGCCTCTTGTTGTTTTACAATTCCTCAAGGGGTCTTCATATCAGTTTGCATGCTGTTCTGTTACAGACTTATCGGGGCCATTGCTTTGATATTGTCCCTTTTAAGGTTCTTATTCTTGTATGTACAGTGCTTTTTCTTGCTGGCCTGCAGGGCCTATCGTTCTCTCATTACTCCTTAACAGGGTTTTCCATATTAATGTGTTTATTGTCTTCCATTGACAACAAGTTTGTAAACTCTCTACTTTATCAATAAAGTTTTTCTGAATACGAAAGTGTAGTAGATGCTTGGATCAAATTTCCAGCAGATGTAGCTAGAAAATCAACAGTAAGTGACATCAGACATGCCTGGGACAAACATGTATCTATGGAAAAATTAAATACAACGGAAAAAATACAAGGGCGGACTAGATGGACCCTTCACTCTTTTTCTGCCAGCAATCTTTGAGGTTTCTCTTTCAATTGGGATACATTCATAGGCTCTAAAAACTAAAACAATGCTTAACTAGAACTATTTGTGGATTACTATATTGAGAAGTTTTTCATAACATGGATGGCCATTCACAAGTATTGCTGGAAGTTTGTATTCTTATATGCTTTAACATAGCTGCTACATCCCATCTAGAGCACAATAATGTACAAACTAAAACACGTTTCATACTGTAACGTGCACTCAGTGAATATCATAGTATGGTAGGGTAGTTTGGGGAAGCTGGAATCAGGTTACATTTCTCAAAAGCTGTAACAGATTACAGACAGTGCTTAAAGAGAGCCTGTCACGTAGATTATGCCCCCCTTGCTTAGGACAGCACAAGCTAGTGTCAGACCTGCTGTTTCCAGCGCTGTGCCCCTTATTCTATAAGATGCTGTAGTTTTAGAGTCTTTAGTTCTCAAATCTGCAGTTTTCAGCCAGAAAAGAGTCAAACAAAGAGTCAGGTTTGTTTCATGCCACGCCCACCTAAGGCTAGCCCCGCCCACCTCAACTCATAAATCTATTACTTTGAATAGGTAGAAACATGTGAATAACCGTCAATGAGCGGGGCTAGCATTTGGTGGGCGGGGCTAACACCTGCTCATGAAAAAGATTTGAGTATTAAATGTTCTAAAACTACTGCATCTTACAGAATAAGGGACACAGCGCTGGAAACAGCATGTCTGTCACTAGCTTGTGCTATCCTTAGCAAGAGAGGCATAACCTATGTGACAGGTTCCCTTTAAGAGTAGTGCATGCCCTCCAACCATAATGGTTGATGGTAAATAAACTGAATACTATGGACGACATGTATGAATTCGAATTTGTTTGACAGTTACGCTTCAAACTTTGGCACATTAAAATGTGTCATCAGGTGCACATTGCGCCAAATTTGGTCGTATACCTGTAGAGAACCAGCAATATACGGCAAAAAAAGCATATGCAAATTCATATATGTCGCTCTATGTTTTTTAATAACAGAAATGAAAGTCAAAGCAAAAAAACAAAAAACAAGTTAAGAACATTTTAATACATTAATTTTTTTTATTTTTTTACCAAATCTGCAGCATAATACACTACATAGACTGCATTATTTGTATTGAAAATTTAATGTGTTAAAACATTACTGCCTTAACAGTAGAAGACATACAAAGTACATTTAAATAAATTTTATCCTAGTAAATTATTCATTGCCACACAGTAGGGAATTTGTACCTTATAAGGTCAGTACTTTCTCTTCTCCCCGACTCGATTCTTTTATGGGTTACTTAAGTCATGAATATTCAGACGCACACCATCTACCACTTGAATCCCGGTGCATTAATGTGCGTTCTAATAGTATTTCAAAGTCAAACAAATAATATTTGTCATGTACATAGATATCAAACATCTTCTCTATTGTATTTAAATGAAATGTCCGAATGATTGAAAACATTTGCAGTGAGGAGAATGGGACAAGAATGCAGAACAGCTCGTCCTTTGCAGACTCCTGCCTTTATGTTCAGCTGCTTTACAGTAGTTACAAGGACTACTTTTAATCTTTAGATCATTTCAGGTGCTGTATCTCACTTAGTTGAGCTGGTGTGGGCATTACTCAAAATGGGTCTGACAAGGACAAATAATCATCTGCTGGTGATAAGAAATTTAATTTGCAGGAAAGAAATTGAAACGTCATGCCAGGCTTTTGTCAAATGAGAACACCATGTGGTTCTTTATACTTTTGCTATAACTTCATCTGTATGTGACTGTGAGAGTCTGAATGTTTCAATAAGCTACCCACATACTGGGATGTACAGTTCCTAGAGTTTCTACATGCCTGATTTATTTATAGGAAATTGATCGCATTCTAATAAGTGAACAGTGTTCATAGCCTTTGGCTAGCTCTTCAATGATAAAATTGTTGAAAAACATAGTGTAGACCATGGGGCATCAAGACATGGCCTGTGGTCTGTATGGGGCTCCTGAGGCTGTCCTCTGTAGCCTGCGGAACACGAGGACTCCCAAGACCAACCTCAGGGATGCCAGAGTCCTGCTCTAATGGCTCTCTGATCACAGTCATTTAACCTTTTAGGTGCTGCAATAAATATCGAGGTTGGTCTTTGGAGTCCTCGTGTTCCACATGCTACAGAGTACAGCCGCAGGAGCCACATAAAGACCACAGGCCATGTGTTTGATGCCCCATGGTCTACAATATGTTTTTCAACAATTTTAATATTGAAGATCTAGCCACAGGTAAGGGGGTAAATGGTCTGAACACTGTTCACTTATTCCACATGTAAATTAATTGACAGAGAGTGGGAGCTCCGTCCATTAACATATTGGGATAAAAATGTAGAGAAAAAGAAAGAAAAAATAAAGTTAAACACACACCACATTTTTCCCATTATAAATAGTTATCAAGAAAAAAAATGAAATACAAAAGGTATTGTGCAGCCCCTTTACCTGGTCGAGTTTGAGACCGCTGCCATAGACAGTAAGAATGACAATTTAAAATAACAGCTAAGCAGTTATTAAACCAGACTGTATTTTCATTCAATTTTAATGGGGCACAGCTCAACAAACACGTTTTTCCATTACAGAATAATCCTTGTGCTTTTATTGCTAACAATGTGTATAATTTGTTTAATAATTATGGTTAAGCTGTATTCCTTGTTTTAATCCCTGTAAATGCATTTGTGCCTAAATTAATTTTTGATGTTAAAAATGACACACATCTTGTATTGAACGTACTGTCTTGGTAGTTTTATTAATTGATTAAACTTGTTTCATTTTATGTTTAACTTTTCTAAAAAAAATTAAGCATTGAAAAAGCAATTAAGATTAAAATATAATTTACAATTCATTTTCACATGGTAATGGAGGAAATTAGAATTATTACTGTTTGAGGGGAACACAGGGGAAGACAAAGTAGGAAAAGATATGTATGTATTTTAAAGAGATATTTCCATCGGACATTGATGGTGTATTCAGAGGATGGGTATATGATGGGTGTGGATTCTATTTCTGGGACCTGTACATATTTTATTTAAAGGGTTAAATAAGGTTAAAGAGAAAAGTGTTCAATACGAAACTAACCCATAAAACAAAAGGACACAGCCTGAAATTAGCTGAGGGAAAGACCAGGAGTAATGTCAGAAAGTATTACTTCATTGAAAGTCTAGCAGATCATCCCCGTTTGTGGCATGGACACAACAAATTGAAAGGTGGACGCACATATGTGGCTTTATCTGTTTACTTCAGTGGCTGTTCCAAGTACAGCCAAGCACACTCTCTTAGCTCTATTCCCATATGCAGTAAATAGAGAGACCCAAATATCCCTATTCACTTTGGTCATGGCAAGAACAAAGATGGAATAATGGAAACCTCTATCCTTGAGATAGATGCAGGTCCCACCATTAGCATTTCATAAATGTCAGAGATGAGAATAAAGCATTATAGGGCACAATACTAACTATTTTTCAGTTTGAGGCCAAGCGGTTGATCAGGTGATCGCTGTGGTTCCCAATTTAAAAAACCTTGTGAACAACTTATTTTCCAAAATTTCAACTTCTTTGGCTGCAACAGATGTCATGCAATACCCTGAAGTATGCAAAAACAGGAACTGTTCTTAGTGGCTCTTCACTCGAACTCATGAGGGGTATCCAAAGCTACCGTCTACAAGCAAAGCTATAGGAAGACGCAATGAAAATCACAAAATTCACATGAAACTGAGCCTACAGAAGACTTAGATTTGCATGTGGATTGGCCCTAACTAGTGTTGAGCGATTGCGTTGGCTATCGAGATCGATCGATGTCATAGTCGGCCGCTATCAAATAAGGTTTTTCGATAGTGAGTGTCGATTATGAGCGATGACCATTAAAGTCTATGGGAGAGCAAAAAACCCCTTCTTTTATTACACCCAAACAAGGCTGGAGAAGCTGAAATTAACATCCACAAACAGTCAAATGGATACGTGCTACATCTTAGGCAACACACTTAGGTTATAAAAAATCACAGAACAAAAGTCACAGACCATTCACTCTCCCTGTCTTGTACCACAGCCTGACCCTTAAACCTGCATCACCCACAAATTAAACAGTGCCAGAAGGCAGTATGATTTGAACCATCCTGTTACTTGAACTGGACATTGAAATATACCTGTCCTGGAAGCAGCATGAGCCCCAAACTGCATGACCCCCAGATTTAAAAAATGCCGCAAAAAGGGTTTTCAACCACCATTTTAGTTTCATGGACATTGACCCATACCTTTCCTGGACCGCATGGGAAAAAAATTTGAGACTCTCGGTTCACATATTTTGATCAAAAGATGTTTAAAGCTGCCCACGACTTTCAACGTGATCTCAAAATCGGGCAGTCCTATCCTATCTTTACCTCTCCCAATCGAGCCAATCAGGCCTCCCCCTGGGTCAACCGCCCCCATTATTCAGAGAGAAAAAATTAAAAATAAAAAAACACCCAACCTGCAAAGCTGCCCTTCTTATGACAGCCTGTGAGAGTGGGCCGGGGACAGAAACCCAAAATGGAAAACACCCCTTCCTTTCCAAACTAGGTTAAAATCAATGTACACCCAAGTATAACGTATGTTTCTGCACACAAAAACATTTCTGAAAAAACGTATGCAAACCTGGGTGCCCCCTGGCAGGTGCGGCACACAGTAATTATAAAGTACACACACAGACCGCCGCCGGGC
>JAODAL010059326.1:0-21553 GCA_025379985.1 Phyllomedusa bahiana
GGACCCAAACCCTGGCCTTTTCCGCGGGAATTTGCTTGCGAGCGCTTCATCAGTGGACGAGGGGGAAAAGACGTTGGGGTAGTGTCAATACGGGTCCCCCCCAAAAAAAAGGGGGAGGGGGCGGTGCAAAAAGTCCGTTTGATATAAATTCCCCGCCACCCCAGGGGTCAGCCCCCCCCTCCCCCCCCCCCCCCGCTCCTCGCTTTTTTCCGCCGTCAAAAAGGGCCCCAGGACCTCTCAAGCCGGGGGCCTTATTTGAGAAAAGGCCTCTGATTAAACCAGCGAGGGCCCTTTAGGGCCCCCTTTTTGCCGAAAACCCCATAATTTGGGGGCAAGAAACCTTTAAAGGGGTTTAAAACCCACCCCCAACAGGGTTAGTCACATGCAGGGAATTGATGAGTTGAAATGGAGGGAAACTTTGGGGCAAAAAAGGCCAGCCCGGGACGCCGGGCCTCCAACCACTGCCCCACACCCTCTGTCCCCGCCCCCCTCCTCCTCCCCCCGCCCCCCAAACCAAGCGTTCCTTAGCTGCCCATGTCTCTAAAGAGTCATGTTTCGGGGATCAGCCTCCGCTTCCCCCCTTTCCCCCGCCTCAAGATTTTACCCCCAGCACCACCAAAAACCCCATCTTCCCCTTCCCCTTTTCCGCATTTTTGAAAACATGTACGCCTTTAAAAAAAAAGGTGGGGCCAGTTTTAGCAGCCACCCCTTCTGTTTTTCCCCAAGGTTTGGGAGCAGAAAAAAAATTTTTAAAAAAAAACCACCCAAAAACCCAAAAAAGCCTGAATGCCCGGCTTTTCCCCAGGTTTTGGGCCCTTTAAAAAATGTTGCCTTTTCCCTCTGTCGGGGCACAGATGGGTTTTCCCCATGTCATGGCCCTCGCCTGCCCCCCAAAACCAGTGCCGAGCAGGAATTTTTTTGCCAAAAAAGCAGTCCCTGCCCCTGGCCACCCCGTGTCAATTTAAAATTTCAAGGGGGTTTTTCCCGCATTTTGTGTCCGGAAAAAGGGCCCCCTTTTCACCACCGACCACTTTGGGTAGTAACACCCGGGCCCAAACCGCTTTTAAAAACTCTGTTACAAACCACTGGGTGAGGGTGGGTTGGGAAAGTTCTGGGGTGGGGCGGTGGCTCTCAGGGTCGGCGCACGATCTTCAAAACCCAAGGGGGATGGTGCAGGGCTCTTTTCCCCCCCAAAGGGCCTCTTGTGGGATCACGTGCCCAGAGACACCAGGGCCTGTTGAAATTAATCTGCCCTTTGGGGGGACCGTCCGCCCCACAGGGCCGGGGCTGTTTGGAAGGTCACCGAAAAGAGGGGCCCGGAGCGCTGGGCTGGGTTGGGCAAGAACCTTGTCCAGGCAAGGTGGGTGGGGCGATAACGGGCCCAAAAACTGCTGGCCGCCTTAAGATGGGAGGTGGAGGGCACATCCCCCTTTCCCCGGGACCTTCATGGAAACCCTTTTCGTCCAGAAATTTCCCAAAAAGGGTACCCGGGTTTTGGACTGCCCGCTGAAGAAAAGGTTTTTTTAGTTTGGGACTTCCCCCGTTTTGCCAAACCCGCCCTTTGTCCCCTCTGGCTGCATTGCAGCTAGTTCGGCCCCCCCATCAACCCTCTCATTGTTGACGTGGGAACACGCTTGGGAATTTAAACCCCCCACAAAAAGCCAGCATTGTGGGAGCAGCCCCAAGCCATTAAGCAGTACGGGGTGACACATTGGGGCCCGACAAGCGCGGTTTTCGGCGTCGGGGTGTTGAAAACCACCGAGAGTGGAGGCAAAGGTTTTAAAAGCTCTGTACCCCTCTTTGCCCCTTTTTTTAAGGGGAAAACCACCAAAATTTGGGCAGGGGAGACGATGCCCTTGTCAGCATGAGCATTGTGGTGATCTTAGTTCTGGAACGATCGTTGGACACTCTGAAACATCAGGTCCCGCCAGCGACGGAGGAGGAGACGGACACAGATGCATAATCTCCAGTCAGGGCTGAGGTGTTTGTTGGTGCAGTGCATTGTCACGGGCAGTACGGTAAGATGGGGCGCAAGCCTGTTATGGAGATGGCGAATTTGACTGAAGGTTGTTGGCTCATGAGAGCATGGTGGCAGCTTTAGCAGGACATGTTTTGAGTGTGCACGCGCGGAAGGGGGAGTGGGCTTTATGTGGATTCCCCGATGGCTAATTGGTGAGCACCTGTAGGGGGGTTTTACCTAACATGATTAAAAGGAAGTGAGCTCAGACCACATGTGATCGGACCTCTAAGCCTTGATAAAGCCAGGTTAGCTGGCGAAACATGTCGGCGAGGTCAGGCATGACGTTTTAAAATTGTGATCTCTCACCTCTGTCTACAAGTGTAAAACCTGCTGCAGGGGTTTGTCACAAGGGGGCCTTATGTGTTCTGTGTCTATGAGAGTAGGGACGACTGCCCAAAGTAGTTGGCTTGGGATCCCTTACTGAAGCTACAGTACTTTGCTATAGATATAAGGCTCTCCTGTTAATGGGTGGGGTTCCACCAGAATTGATGATAGAAAGGGAGTTATTCCCTCTTTCAGAAGCAAAAAGGGTTAAATGATGATGATAGAAAATCAGGTTTTTAAATAGTGTGTATAGAGGTTAAGAGTTAGATTATAATAAAATTTTACGTTTTAGTTTTTAAATAGATAGAGAACTGATAGAGTTTAAGTTTCCCTATGGCAAAATAGTAAATATAGGGACACAGATCCCAGACACGGAGCCTTTCTTCTCCGTCAAATCCACAAGGCCTGACAGTTTCATAATATTATTGGTCTTCAAAAGTCAGTGTTTCAGGGTCCAGAGCTAGTGCAAGGCAGCACCTCAGCTCTCAGGGTGCATCATCTGAGGCAAGTCAGGGCTGTGTTGAAGCTGTCCGGAGGAAGAGGAGGAGGAGGAGGGGGGTATTCCTAAACCCCGACGTCCCTGCCTGGAAAGAGGTTGGGTGAATTTGGGCAGATGAGGAAGATGAGTTTGCTAGTGCCCCTAAACCCAGAGGCTTGGGAATTCAAGGCTCCATCTCTCACATGAGTGCTTGGATGCTCCATTTCCTCCAAAATGATCTTCGCATTAAGGCCATCAAAATAAAACAAAGTTACTGGGTGGCCTCCCTCCTGGATCCCCGGTACAAAACAAAACTCAGCACTTTCCTTCCACCCACCCAAATAGAGAGTAAAATGCAGGAAATGGAGACCTTGCTGATTGATCAACTGGAGACATCTGTTTCACGTTCTTCAAATGTCACGGTGGAACAACGCCAGCGACGTGACAGCAGTAGAGTGCCAAGTAGCCGTAGCGGCAGCAGCGGCAGCAGCAGGCAAGGTGAAGAAGCCTAATGGGTGACCTCTGGCAATCTTTATTTACCCCCTCACCAACGCATGCAATGCAGGCCACAATAAAAAACACCCAGAGACCAGCTTAAGATCAGGGTTTGCACGACTATCTGCGTTTTCAACACCGATGTTTTTGTATGTGTTTCCGGACCCAATAGACTTCTGGGTATCCAAAATGGAACGAATGGCCCGAGCTGGCTCGCCACGCCATAGAGGTGTTGTCCTGCCACAGCAGTCAGCGTCATATCTGAGCGGACCTTCAGCACAGCCGGAGGAGTCATTACAGACAAACGCATTCGGCTTTCCACAGATAATGTGGATCGTTGACTTTCATCAAGATGAATCAGGCATGGATCTCTGATGATGTTGTGGCCCCAATTGCAGGGTCACCGATTAGTTGCGGGAAACTACTTCACATTCTCTCCAAACAGAAATGGTCCTCTTGAAAAACTTATTTTTAAAATGATCATTTCTTACTGCAATTTTTATTCTCTTTTCCCAACAGTTTCATTTTGCTGGTTTTGCTGTGAGGGGGACAAAAGCACCAAGGTTTCATGACAAACCAATTTTTCCATTACTCACTTCATCTTTAGAATTTTTCAAATTGTTAAAGGTTTTGGGGTTTATGTTGCCTCACAATTTTTAACAAAGGGGTGAGAAGTCATATTTATAATTTTTCGGGGTCATGTTGCTGTGAGATAAAGCAATAATCATGGTCCTTTGGAACAGAAAAGTGGCTTCTAAGTGGCATTTCTCCTTCACAATTTTTAACGTGGCTGAGAAAAAGTCATATTTTTAATTTTTTTGGGGTCATGTTGCTGTGAGATAAAGCTATAATCCATGGTCCTTTGGAACAAGAAATGTGGCTTCTAAGTGGCAAATTTTTCCTTCACAATTTTTAACAGTGGTGAGAAGTCATTTTTTATAATTTTTTGGGTCATGCTGCTTTGAAATGCAGCAATAAATACAGGTCCTATTCTAAAAAAATGGTTGTTTTAATAGACATTTGTTCTTCACAATTGTCAAAAGTGGTCAGGGGGCATGTTTTGAATTTTTGGGGGCATTTTGCTTTGGACATGCAGCTATTAACTACAGGTCCCATTCTAAAAATGTTGTTTTCTAACAGACATTTGTTCTTCAAATTGTCCAAAGTGGCTCAAGGGGGCTTTCTTTGAATTTTTTGGGGGGCATTTTGCTGTGACATGCAGCTATACTACAGGTCCTATTCTAAAAAATGTTGTTTCTAACAGACATTTGTTCTTCACAATTGTCAAGAGTGGCTCAAGGGTGATGGTGCTGTCAGAAACAGGAATAGGTAGGACACTGTTAATGGGGCACATATTGCAAATGACTTGTTTTTTTCAAGATCTTTAACATAGCCATCAATCCCTTTATTGAGACAACCCATTTAATACAATTAAAAAAAGAGAAACAAAGACATGGTGGGATTCCATCCGATGTTAAAAATGTGTTTTCTAGAAATTAAAGTACTAAAAAACTTGCATGTTTCAAAAAATAGCTGTTAAAAAAAAATTTCCCCTGGAATTGTACAAGGGAGGTACAGGAAAACTTGACCAGATGTAGGTTATTCAGAGGACATGGAGTATGGAGCCCCGGACAGAGAACAAAGTAACAGAGACCATTTCCTCCAGCACGTTGAGTAAAATGAGAAAAAGAATGCCAAAGATAAAGGGCATCTGGGTGTAACAGGAGCGTTAACCACCAGTATTTCCAAGTAAAGCTCAATTGGTCCACACTCATACGGAGGGGCAAGCGCTACCCAGGTATTGACTGTGTACTGAGGAAGGTGGAGTTCTCACACTTCCGCTTCCGCACTCTGCTTCAGCACGGGCAGTTTTCGTTGCTGCGTCATCAGGGCATTTTAACTGCGTGTTAATAGATGACGGACGCCAGCCTGGGCTCTCACCGCACCCACGGTAACTCCGGCCCTGGGTCATGCTGTGGCCCAGTACAGGTATAGTCAATGTCCAGTGAAACTAAAATGGTGGTTGAAAGACTCCTTTTTCCGGCACTTTTTAAATGTGGGGGTCATGCAGGTTTGGGGCTCATGCTGTGGCCCAGGAAGGTATATTCAATGTCCAGTGAAACTAAATGGTGGTTGAAAGACTCCTTTTTCCGGCACTTTTTAAATGTGGGGGTCATGCAGGTTTGGGGCTCATGCTGTGGCCCAGGACAGGTATAGTTAATGTTCAGTGAAACTAAAATGGTGGTTGAAAGACTCCTTTTTCCGGCACTTTTTAAATGTGGGGGTCAAGCAGGTTTGGGGCTCATGCTTTTGGCCCAGGACAGGTATAGTCAAAAGTCCAGTTTTAACTAAAATGGTGGTTCAAAGGACTCCTTTTTCCGGCATTTTGAATCTGGGGGTCACGCAGGTTTGGGGCTCATGCTGTGGCCCAGGACATGTATAGTCAATGTCCAGTGAAACTAAAATGGTGGCTGAAAGACTCCTTTTTCCGTCAATTTTAAATCTGGGGGTCATGCAGGTTTGGGGCTCATGCTGCGTTCCAGGACAGGGATATTCAATGTCCAAATTCAAGTAAGATGATGGTTTTAAATCATACTGCCTTCTGGCACTTTTTAATTTGTGGGTGATGCAGGTTTAAGGGTTATGCTGGGGTACAAGCAGGGATAGTGAATGTTGTGTGTTTTTTTTCTGTGGTTTTATAACCCAAGTGTGTTGCCTAAGATGTAGCAGTATCCAGTTGATGTTGTGGATGTTAATTCCCGCTTCTCCAGCCCCTGTTTGGGTGTAAGAATGAAGGTGTTGTTGCTCTCCCATAGACTTTAATGGTCATCGCTCATAATCGACTGCTCACTATCGAAAAACCTTATCGATGGTGGCCGACTATCGACTATCGCCCGATGTCGATAGCCAACGTAATCGCTCAACACTAATCGTAATATAAGTACAAGGTGGGTCTTTGAACAAAAATGGCTGCGCCAAAGTGAAAAACACCTAATTAGATTATGTACGGATAATAAAAGGTAGTTTTTGCAACTATGAAATAACCTGCAATACTAGCAAAATTTCTGTATCGTAATATAAGTACAAGGTGGGTCTTTGAACAAAAATGGCCTGCGCCAAAGGGAAAAAACCTAATTCGATTTTGTACGGATAATAAAAGGTGGTTTTTTCACCTATGAAATACATCTGCAATTACTAGCAAATTTCTATATCGTAATATAAGTACAAGATGGGTCTTTGAACAAAACTGTGCTGCACAAAAGTGAAGAAAAACCTAAATAAATTGTGTACGGATAATAAAAGGTGGTTTTTGCACCTATGAAATAAACCTGCAATTGCTAACAAATTTCTGTATTGTAATATAAGTACAAGATGGGTCTTTGAACAAAACTGTGCTGCACAAAAGTGAAAAAAACTAATTAGATTATGTATTGATAATAAAAGGTGGTTTTTGCACCTATGAAATACACCTGCAGTTACTAGAAAAGTTCTGTATCCTAATATAAGTACAAGGTGGGTCTTTGAACATAACTGGGCTGCACAAAATAAAAGGTACTATTTCACCAAAAACTGGCCGAAAACTGGTAAAAAAAAAAAGCCATTTCAATGCAGGTTCAAAGCAGAGTCTGGGCTGCACAATATACACTCTCCTTTCAAAAGCCTGCCTGTCTGTCTGTGTTCGCCCCCCCCCCCTCCCCCGCAGCTGTACAGCGATAGATGCTTCTTTAAAAGTCTCAGCCTAACTAACTAAGAACTGAAATTCTCTAATCTACCTATGTTCTAATGTTCACAGCTAAAAGCATAGTTGTCTGTGAGAACAAAGAGAACTTTGTCTCTGAGCTGAGCTGTATTGAGGAGAGATCCAACACACGTCCTGCTCTAAAGAGACACACTGACACACTGATGCTGAACAAGAAGGGCTGTTCTATGCAAAACGAGGTCATGTGATTTTTCCAGCCAATGACAACCATACACACCACAGTCATGACGTCACATTCCCAGCTCACCCCGCTCTATGCTCTAAGCTGATTTGCTGGCCGCCAAAATGACAGGAAGCGCCAAAAATGGCGCGATAGTAATAGATTATGCGCAGATTCTCACCTAAATTATCGAGTGATCGGATATTTCCGATCAACCTAAAAACCGTGCCGATTTCAACTTTGTCGATTATAATCGCTCATCCCTAGTTACAGCTAATCAGTTTCCTCCAAAGCAGTAACATGCTTGTAGGATATGTCTGCCATTGTAGGTCAAACCCATTCAAGTACACACACAAGACTAGCAGTGTGCCTGGTAGAAAAAACAAACCCATTTTTCTAATCTTATAGAAGCCATTCCAGATGCTGCAGAAATAATTGTACTGTATCTGTCTTAATGTCAAGACAGTAATAATAAGCTGGCAGGCACATTTCTGAATTTCTGAAGCCTAAAGTTCTCTCTATTTAGAAATACCCACAGGTACCATAAAGTGGCCATTCACATTAGATAGCTATTTCACTTGACCCCCAAATAAAGTTAATCATTATGGTTGTGTTGCTGCCTTCTTACACAGATGTTTATCTAGCTTGGCTATAATGTGTACGGACAATACCAGCTGCCATCCTCAACAGTTTGCCTGGTTTTGCTCGAACACATACTTAGGTGCTATCATGCAGCTTCAGGTGCTCTCTATTTATTAACTATGAAACGTGCTATTGAATTATAAGTAAATGACACATGATATTTTCTGCACTTGAATGTTCCAATAAGTGTCTGACAGATACAGTATGCTAGAGCCAAACAGTGACTGGACACTAGTTATCTAATAGAATGAGCTACATTATCATGATCAGATTATCATCTCTTTCTAACATAGGATCATTTATATGCTAGAGGTGACCAGGGATTTGCTTCTTCCTAAACTGCTAAACCAAATAACAGCCAATATGACTCATAGTGCAGTATTTCCTGACCTTATTTCTGTTCTGTGAGAGTCCAATTGCTGCTCTTGTATCCTCCCCTCCCCATGCTTTGCACTTTAGGTTGGTTTTGTTAGATTGGCTGCTATGTGTAAGTACAAGCTTAGCATAAGTTGATAAAGAAATGAATTCCTTAAATACAGATGTCTTGCCATGGCTAAAAAATAATTATAAACAAAGCAATCAAATAACTAAATTGTGAGCAACTAATGCTGGTCATACATTGCGAGGAACCGGTCAGGGGCAAACGAGTAGACACCGACTGAGTGAGGCCCTGATGCTGTTCCCAACTCCCTTTCGGGGGTGCCCAACTCCTTAACAGGTCGGCCCCAACTGAAGACTGTGAGTAGGTAAATATACAAGACGCAGACAAAACAAACACTAAACACAAAAACAGAAGGTCAAACTAGCCAGGTCACCAAAAGTCGGGAAAAGCAGTACAGAATCACTAACACAGAGGAATAGTCGGTAAGTATAGCCAAGGTCAGGTAACAGGTAAAGCAAGAAAGAGTAACAGGCTAGCTTACAGGAACAAAAGGTAACCAGTATAGCAGGCAAGAAGAAATGGCACAGGGACCCTTTTATAACAGCCCAGAGAACAAAGAACAGAGGTGATAGGTGGAAGCAACAAAAGACCGGGTTGGAATACAAGGCTGTCAATCAAAAAAACTTACTAGAAATAAGTTAACTAGCCATGTGCTGGAGGACACTGACTATGGGTGTTGGCCAGGAATCAATTAACAGAGAGAGTATGACAGTGTTCATACTGATGAAAACAAATATAAAGAAACTATGTCCGAAACCGCGTTTTTTGTTGCAATGGCCATGGCCAGCGACCAGGGCTCAAAGCTGGGAATCTGTCAGGCACAATCATGACATTACCCCCCTTGTGAGGGGCCACCAGACCCTCATCAGACCCTCCTGGTTTGGAAGGGTAGGCTTGGTGGAATTTTTTTACCAGCCTGGGAGCGTACAGATCTCTCGCTGCCACCCACACCCGCTCCGCAGGACCATACCCCTTCCAATGCACCAAATATTGGAGAGAGTTCTGAATATTGCGAGAATCAATTATTCGTTCAATTTCGTATTCCAACTCCTCCAGTATGACCACAGGACAAGGTGAAGAATGAGTGATAATGGCGGGAATATATTTTTTCAACAACGACTTATGAAACACTGGGTGAATGCGAAATGAACCAGGAAATCGCAATCTGAATGATACATGGTTTATGATTTCCAAGATGATAAAGGGACCAATAAAGCATGGAGCAAATTTTGCTGACGGGACTCGAAGATGGAGACTTTTTGTCAAGAGCCACACCTTGTCACCGACAGTATATTCAGGTCCGGGTCTGCATTTTTTATTAGCTATTTGATTTAAGTTGGGCGTTTTTAGAGTCTCATGACTCCTAGCCCAGACTGTGCACAGTCGATTAATGGTGGATTGTAATGAAGAAAATTTAGATTCACAACCTCTACCGTTGGAGTAACTGAGGTGGAAACCATAATTACAGTAAAAGGGGGACAGTCGAGGAATTTTCATGATTGTTTAGGCAAGTACTCACTCCACCTTTCCTGGCATTCTGAAACATAACATCTAAGATACTGCTCCAATGACTGATTTAGTTTTTTAAAGTGATAAGGTGGCACATTTTGGAAAAGCGGTCTACCACTACCCAGAAAACCGATCTACCCTTAGAGGGGGGAAGGTGAGTAATAAAATCCATGAAAATGTGATACAAGTGCCTGTTGAGCAAAGGAAGAAGATGTAACAGCCCCTCTGGGAGTTGTCGGGGAACCTTTGCCCTAGCACAGGTCTCACAGGCAGTAACAAATTCCTTAACATCACGCTGCCCGTGATGCCCGGATGACCGGACAAAACTGAGGAATGGACCTCCTCCAGTACCTTCAAATGGAGATGACATGGGACAAAGAGCTTACCAGGGGGCAATTCGGGAGGAGCAGAACTTTGTGAGTCGGCAATCGAGGACACTAGATCTGAAGTCAAGGTGGCAACAACTACTCCTGGAGAAAGGATATTTTCAGGCTTATGTACAAAAAACACACAGAGGAAAATCTTCAGCTCACCTGTGTAAAATGGTCAGTAGTTGCAGAGATTAGAGGATTGTGAAGCTCTTTTTCCTGCATAAACCGGACATCCAGAAAAATGCAAAAAAATACAGCAACTAAAAATATGCCCAAAATTTTGAATACAATATAAAAATAACAGCTTTATTGAAGATCCATTAAAATTTCAAATGAGTATGAGCATGTCAGTAGGCAGACACACCGACGCGTTTCGAGATACAACTCTCTTAGTCTTGGTGTAAACATATGCTACACGTGACTTCCTTTATATCTCCTAAAATCACGTGATTAAAACTTCTTACATGGAATAGATTTAAAACAATGAAATTTTTTAACTATTGGCTTGCTCATTAAATATATATCTATAATTAGTGATGGAATTGAAATGGTAACAGAGATGAATTTAGTATTGAAACATTATATCTTGTCTCTTGTTTAAACCAGATGGGAATCTAGTTCCCAGCCTGAAAATCCACCAGGCTTCTCGCATCAACAGCTTGTGCCGCATATTCCCTCCTCTCTCTGGTTTGCTTACGATCTCAATTCCATTACACCTGAAGGACTCAAGACTATCTGGGTGGTTCTCTGCAAAATGTTTGGTCGCCATAGATACATTCACTAGTTCAGGTTTATTGATATCTGAAAGGTGTCTACGTATACGTGTTTTCAAGCTATTAGAGCTGTGTCCCACATATTGTACTTGGCATGCCACACAGGTGATTAAATAGATGGTATTACGCGTATTACAGTTAATGGAAGAGCTAATTCTAACATTTTCACCTGTCGCTGTAGCAGTGAATTCTTTCATAGGCTGCATATATTTATATGATATACACCTACTATGGCCACATCTATGCGAACCCTTCACTGAAAGCCAGGTATTTTCCCCTCGTTTCACATTTGTTAAAAATAGGCTGGGAGATAAAAGATTGCCTAGCGTAGGAGCATTCCTTGATACAAATTTCACTATCACTAATAATTTCTCTCATATTATGTTGTATCGAGAGCAATGGAAGGTTCTTTTTTATAATCTGTACTATTTGATGATACTGCGGACTATATACAGTGGAAAAAACTACATTATTTTTATTATAAGTTGTTTCTTCGTTTTTGGATTGTAATAGTCTCTCTCTAGGAATGTGTGATACTTTCAAAAAGGCATTATTTAAGTTCTTCTCTGAATGGCCTCTAGATCTCATTCTAACTAGCGATTTACTTGAATGTTCTGGAAAAATACCCTCTGTAGAAGAGTTTCTCTTTAAACGTGTGAATTCACCAAACGGAATATTTTTGATAACATGTCTTGGATGCATGGAAGTAGCCATTAATATGGAGTTTTTCGCCGTACTCTTTCTAAAGGGAGAGACCACAACCCCTTCTCCTATGATGCCAGTTACACATACGTCCAAAAAGGTGATAGTGTTGGGATGCCAATGCCATGTAAATTTTAGATTAAAATTATTGTGGTTCAAAAATTCTACAAAAGAAAAAGCCGACTGATCATCCCCCTCCCACACCAGGAGGAGGTCATCAATGTACCTCCCATACCACCTTATGTGGGAGGAGAAGGGCCATCCGGGGGACTGCAACTAACTTCATGCCCAAAACCACAAGAAAATATTGGCAAGGGACAGAGAGCATCTAGCCCCCATAGACGCCCCCTGCCTCTGCATGTAAAATCTCCCGTCAAATGAAAAATAGCTATTTGATAGCAAGAACTCTACACATAGAACAATATATTCGTTGGTAACTGGAGGGTACTTACTATATTTCCTCAAATAATGTTGTAACACTGATAGCAAATGGCTGTGCGGTATGGAGGGATAAAGTCCCACCACGTCACACGAAAGCCAAGATAGTCCATCCTGCCAAGGAACTTGAGCCACAACAGACACTAAACTCTTAGTGTCCTTAATGTAACCTGGGATTGCTAAAACCATAGGTTGCAGCAACATATCGATCCATTCTCCCAGGCTTTCAAAGAGTGACCCTATACCACTTACAATAGGTCTGGGGGGGGGGGGGAGTTTCTTTATGAATCTTAGGAAGCGAGTGTAATATTGGTACTGATGAGTGCTGGACAAATAACTTGTCTGCTACTTTTTCCATTATAGCCCCCCCATATACACTCACCGGCCACTTTATTAGGTACACCATGCTAGTAACGGGTTGAACCCCCTTTTGCCTTCAGAACTGCCTCAATTCTTCGTGGCATAGATTCAACAAGGTGTTGCAACGATGCTCAATTGGTACCAAGGGGCCCAAAGAGTGCCAAGAAAATATTCCCCACACCATGACACCACCACCACCAGCCTGAACCGTTGATACAAGGCAGGATGGATCCATACTTTCATGTTGTTGACGCCAAATTCTGACCCTACCATCCGAATGTCGCAGCAGAAATTGAGACTCATCAGACCAGGCAACGTTTTTCCAATCTTCTACTGTCCAATTTCGATGAGCTTGGGCAAATTGGAGCCTCAGTTTCCTGTTCTTAGCTGAAAGGAGTGGCACCCGGTGTGGTCTTCTGCTGCTGTAGCCCATCTGCCTCAAAGTTCGCCGTACTGTGCGTTCAGAGATGCTCTTCTGCCTACCTTGGTTGTAACGGGTGGCTATTTGAGTCACTGTTGCCTTTCTATCAGCTCGAACCAGTCTGCCCATTCTCCTTTGACCTCTGGCATCAACAAGGCATTTCCGCCCACAGGACTGCCACTCACTGCATGTTTTTTCTTTTTCGGACCATTCTCTGTAAACCCTAGAGATGGTTGTGCGTGAAAATCCCAGGAGATCAGCAGTTTCTGAAATACTCAGACCAGCCCTTCTGGCACCAACAACCATGCCACGTTCAAAGGCACTCAAATCACCTTTCTTCCCCATACTGATGCTCGGTTTGAACTGCAGGAGATTGTCTTGACCATGTCTACATGCCTAAATGCACTGAGTTGCCGCCATGTGATTGGCTGATTAGAAATTAAGTGTTAACGAGCAGTTGGACAGGTGTACCTAATAAAGTGGCCGGTGAGTGTATATATCCCCTTATCAAGCAACTTCCTAAGATTATTTTGTATTGCAACTGTGGGGTTGTCTGAGATTTCAATATATGTTGTAATATCTTTTAAAAATGTTCTCTTTTTAAACTTTTTAAATTAACCCTGTTTTTAATGAAAACCACCCCCCCCTTTGTCGCCTGTCCACTAAGAGGTTTCCCTTGTTATCTTGTAAACTGTTTAATTTTTTAACGGAAAGATTGGTTTGCGGGGCCCAAATGCAAGCGTTGATAGAAAAAGCCTCGGGGGGGAAAAAGGGAAATTAAGAAACCCCCCGGTTTAAACCGAGCCCCCCGCAAAGGGGGGTTGGATTGTGCGGCGTGAGGCTCCCGGGGGTCGTTACCCCTGAGTGATTTGCTTGCGAGGCCCCGGCCGGGGTACAGGGGGGGTCCAAAAAACTTTAACCCGGGGGCTTTTTAGTGGGGGAAACGGGGCGGGGAAGGGGTCGGGGCAGGCGCAGGGTTTGTGGGCCCGGGGGAAGGGCAGCGGTCGGGCAGGGGAAAAACAGGCAAGGTCAGGAACTTTAAGAAAGGGGGAAATTTGGTACACGGGTAATAAATTACGGAATCCAATACTCTCTAACGCACCAAAAACCCCAAAAAAACGATGGCGGGAAAAGAAAAAGGGGGCGGGGGTTTCCCTTAAATAGGACCAGCCCCCCGCCCAATAACCAATTTTGGGGGACACGGGCCCCTTTTAAAAATTTAGGGAAAAGGGCCGGCGTTGCGGCCCCCTTTTTCGGCGGCCCCCGGCGCACGACGGCCGGGGACAGGCAGGCGCGGCTTTTCCCCGGGAGGCCCCCGGAAAGGGGGGGCCCGCCGGGCAGCGGGAGGGGTGGTCGGGGGCCCGCCCAAGGGCCGCCGCGCCAAAACCCCCGGGCGAGCGGGGAGATGGTCGGGGGGGGGCAGCGGGGCCCGGGGGACCCCGGGGACAGTCCCCCCCCCTTAGGTCTCCCCTTTTTTTTGGGAAACCCTAAAAGGGGAGGTCGGGGAGCCAGGGTTGGTCTCCGGTTCCACGACCGCTCCTCCGGCCCAAAAACCCTTCCAGTCAATGGAAAAAAAACCGCTTCCCCCTCACTTCTTCTGTGCCAACACCCCCTTTGGGACCAAAAAGATGTTATCGGGTTTGGGCCCCAGGAAAAGGGCGAGACAGGCCAAGGGAAGAAGCGATTCAGCACCACCGGTTTGGGAGGAGGGGAGACATGGAAGGAGTTGGGGGATGCCCCGGGGTTTAGGAGGAAAGGCGGGCTTGTAGGACACCGGGTTTAGACATTTTGCGTCCCTCAAAGGGACCCACGTTTTTTGGGAAACCCAAACTTGTAGCTAGGCCCCTTTTAAAGAGAATAATATTTGGGGTAGCCCAAACCTTTTGGGCCGGGCTTAAAATAGGGGCGGAAGTCCTACGGTTCTTTCGGGCCTGGTTTTTTAGTGCGGGAAGAAGCCCGTAACGGGCCCCTGTCTTTGTGAGTGCCATAAGCCTTGATGTTTTTTTATTTGGGGCCCATCCCACGGGGGGGACATGCCAAAGGGGTAGCAGGGGGGGAGGGTGGGGGGGGATGTGACCCAAACACGCCCAAAAAAAAGGGGGAGGCCCCCGGGGATACGAATCTAAAGGTTATAAAAAAAACTCCCCCCCGGGGAAAAGAAAGGATCAGACCAGTTTTTGGGACGGGGGGGACAAAAAAATGCCTCGGGTGGGTTTTCCCCCCAACCCCGGGTTTGACCCTCTAACCTCCCCATTATTTGGGGGTGGTATGCGGAAGAAAGAAGGGGTCTAACTGGACCTGCAATTGACCACACAAAGCCCCCCAAAATTTAGAAAAAAATTGGATCCCAAATTCTGAGACAATATGTAAAGGGGGGACCGTTGCAGACAAAAAAAAGTGACAAAAAAAATTTTGGGGCCCATGTTGGGGGGCAGAGGGAAAACCCAGGCAGTGGGATAAAGTGGGCCATTTTTAAAAAAAGGTCGGTAAAAAAACCCAGATGACCGGGGTTTCCCGAGGAGGGCGGGAGGTCCGTAATGAAGTCCATGGTACATGGGTCCAGGGTTTTTCTGGACGGGGGACCCAGCTAAAGAAGGCCCGGGGGTTTTGGGGCGGGGGAACCCTTTTTAAAGGGGCACAGGAGGTGAAGGCTAGAAAAAAGGGTCCCTTTTGTCCTGAGAAAGAGTGGGGCCACCAGAATATCGGGATACAAATTTTGAAGCGCCCTATAAACCCCTGGGTCCCCCACCCAAATGAGAAGGGTGCCCCCAAATTCAGGTTTCCCTAAGGCGAAAGGAGGTCGCCCCTTTCGTATTCCCCGGGGGTAGGTGCTGGAGGTCCACGGGGGCACCCTGTATCCGGGGAAAAGGGATTTTGAGCATAAAGCTTGAGGTTTTTTTCGGCGGGCCCGAAAATGTGGGGCGGAAGTAAAAAGGGAAAAAGAATAATGCACCTAGCTTCCCGGGGGAAATTCGGGGCTTTGGGAACCCCCGATGAAGATATGGGAGGTTCTTTGGTCTGTAAAAATGTCAATAGGGGGGCAGCCCCCCCCCAGTGGGGTAAACGCCATTCTTAAAGAGCCAGCTTTAGGCCAGTTAATTCACGATCACCAATGGTATTAGTTCTTCTCGGCAGGGGGAAAAATGTTTGGAGAAAAAAACGGTAGGTAGCTACCAGCGGGGGGTTCTCTGGGAGGACCGCACCAGCGCCAACTGAAAAGCATCCATTTCCCAAGAGTAAAACTGGAAAAAAAAACCAATTTTGGGGTTGGACGAGACAGGACCGGAGCCGCCAGCAAAATGCCGTTTGAGGGTTTGAAGGCTTCTTGGGCCTCGGGGGACCCGGGTTTTGGGATTGGATTTTTTTCCCTATTTCAGGGCCACCAAGGGAGCCCCATTGGGGGTTGGGGGGAAGGGGGGGATAAATTGCCTAAATAATTCGAAAACCCCAAAAAAAGTTTAAATTTGGCCCCAAAAGGCCCCCAAGGGTTTGGGGGCCCCCTGCAACACCGCGGAGGGGCTTTGGGGAAACCCACCCGGAAAACCCTTTTCAGAGGAGGAAACCCAAAAAAGGGTAAGCGGGCACTTCAAGAGGACTTTTGGGTTTGGGCAAAGAGGATGAGTGCGGAGTCGCCTGGGGAAAATGGGGCATGGGGTGGCGATGAGTTCGAGAATCGGGGGAAGATGGAATTTGTCCAAGTAGCAAATTCCCCCAGCAAGAGTAGGTCCCGAAAAGTTTCATTAAAAAAGTTCTGAAATACTCCCGGGGGCGTTGCAGAGACCGAAAGGCTTTAAAAAAAAATTACTGAATGGCCGTCCCGTGTTTTAAATGCCGTTTTCCCTTTTGTCCCATCCCCAATGCGGATTAAGTTGTAGGCCCCGCGTTGATCCAGTTTAAAAATATTTTCGCCCCCGGGGGCGGGCAAAAAAAATTTAGAGATTAAGGGGAAAGGGTAGCGGTTTTTTTGGTAATTTTTTTTCGGCCCGTTGTGATGCGGGCCGGGGGGGCCCCTTTTTTTTTCCCGAAGGAAGGGAAGCCGGCTCCGCCCGGGGAAAGGGAATTTTTTAAAGAATTCCCTTTTTGGGGGTTCTCCTTGACGTAAATTAAAACCCTCGCCTTTGTCTCCGGGGGCGGGAGGGGGTAACCGGCCCCTTGGGGGGGAAGTACAGCCCGGTTGCAGGTCAATGGGGGCAATCATAAGGGCCCGGGGGGGGGGAAGGGGTCCCCAGCCCGGCTCCCCCGAAAAAAACATCGGCAAAAATCCCCGTAAGGCGGGGTAGCCTGGGGAGGTTTGGGCTTCCGGGGAAGCTTGAGGTGTGAGTTGCGGCTTTTTGACAGGGAACGAGAGGACACGGGGAAACCCCAAAGCATGACTTCACCTTTTGCTCCAACCAAAGTCGGGGAAGGTCCTTTCAAACCAAAGGGGGGCACAGAAAAGGGTTTCCGAGGAGGATCAAGGCGGAAATTGTAGTTGCAACGTTTTCCTTGTGAAGGGCCCCAATTTGCCAAGAAGGGGGGGGCCCTACGGAGGCGGATAGGGGTCCTTAAAGGCTTCGGCACGGGGCCGAGGGGGACAAACATAGGTTTCTGCAGGGGGAGTCACCCGGGGGACGAAACCCGGTCAAAAAGTTCGTTTGGGTTTTTAAGTTTCCTGCCCATCCGGGGTCGATAAAGGCAGTGGCCGAAAGGGGCTGTCCGGAGAAGAACCCAAAAATGTAAGGGCCCCCAAGGTCAGACGGGGAAGGAAGTTTTCTGACACCTGGGGTTTCCTCTTTCCCCGGGCCTAGGTGCGGAAGTTTTCCGGGCGCACCGGACAGTCCCCCAAAGAAAAAAAAAAGGCCAAAAAACCGCCACAATTTAAAAGCAAACTGCTTCAGAAGAAAGCTTTAAAAGAAACGTTCCTCCTGGGGGCGGTGGGCTCTTCGAGTGCATAGGTTCCCCCTTCAGGGGGCCCCTTTTGGGGGGAGGGAAAAGGTGGACCGCTGGAAAAAGGGTTGGGGGCAAGGGGGGACGGCGTTTGGCGGAAGGTTTCCCCTTGCAGGCGGGGGTTCCTGTTGCCTTTCGGCGAAGCGAAAAATCCACTCGGGTGGCCAAAAGGATTAGGTCATCCAAGGCAGTGTTTGGTCCCGACGGCGAGCTCGTCCTTGATTTGCCCGAGAGGCCTTGCCAAAATTTTCGCCCCCCAATTCTTCGTTTTTCGTCCCAGCTCCGAAGCGAGAGTGCGAAACTGCACCGAATTTCTGACCCCGGGCTTTTGGGGGTCGCCCCGACCCTACACCCGGAAATTGCCCCTTCGGCGCCCCAAGAAGTTTCCGGGGCCGGTTCCCGAAGACGGTGCGGAAAAACCCCCGGGAAGGGAACGATTGGAGGTCCGCCGTCAGGGATCCCTCAATCCCCTGTGGCGTTTGCCAAGCAAGGTTTTTCCCGACAAGAGGTTTAAAGAAGGCCACCTTGGGGTCGTCTGTAGGGAATTTGGGGGCCCATCATTTCGAGGTGGGAAAGGAGGGCAGGGCTTTATTTAAACCCCCGGCAATTCTTGGGGTCTCCATCGTAGCGTGAGGGGAGTGGCAGATGCAGAGAGGGTCCGAAACCGAAGCAGGTTTGGCAATGGATGCCCGGGGCAAAGGATGCGGGGTGCAGAGGGGGGCCGATGGAGGGTCAAGGGGTCGCCCGGGGTTTTGCATCAGGCCCCAAGTGGTCGATGGTTGCTTGCTTTGGGGCCGCTGTAGTGATGTCCCCGGGGGATCGGCAGAGGTACCTGGCGGAATCCCCTGGCCAGTCTTTAATGTAACGGGGAGGGATCCCCTGGGCCCCCAAAGCAAGTGATGATGCTAAGCCACGCCCGGGAACGGATCTAAAATAGCCCCCCCGGGTTTTTACCAAAAGCCCACCGCAAAACGGGATGGACTTGCTGCGGCGTTGGGGGCACCCGGGGCGGGTTTCCCCTGAGTGATTGCTTGCGGGTGGCGGGCCCGGGGGACAGCGTGGTACAGAAAAAAGTTAATCGGAGGCGTTGTCGGGGAAAGGGAGAAGGTCAGGGGAGGCGGGAGAGGTTCCCTAGCGAGGGCGGGGGGACGGTAGGGGGAGGCGGCAAAAGGCAAGGTCAAGGAAAAAATAAGCAAGCGGACTGGTACAGGGTAATTTAATTTCGGAACTCCAAAACTCTCTAAGCACCAAAAACACACCAACAGACTGGCAAGGGGAAATTGGGGGGATACCTTAAATAGGGAAACCCGCGCCCGAAAATAACCAATTAAACGGGAAAACTGGCCCTTTAAATTTTGAGAAGCCGGCGAGCGCGCCTTAAAACGGCGGCCACCGAAAGACGGCCGGGACAGGCAGGCGCGGCGTTCACCAGAGCGGGCCAAAGGGAAGAGAGGCGGGGGCCGAGGAGCAAAGGGGTGGTCGCGGGCCGCAGCAGCCCCCGGCCGACCCCCCGCGGGGCGGGGGATGGGGCGGGGGAAGGGGGAGCCCGCGACCCCCGTGACAACAAATGCTCCCGTGGGGGAAAAATCGAATAGTTGAAATCTTTTTATCTTAATTTTTTTTCTTAATAGTGAGAATCTTTTTTTTACACTTTCCTGAAAAAAAATCCAATCCAAACAAACCTAGATTGAATTTGGGGTAAAAATGTTCATTTTTTTTTCTTGAAGATCGGGCTTTGGGTTTCCCAAATTTTTAAAAGTTTCAATTTGTGTTGTTCCCGTAAGTAATATTGCATGTTTCTTGGTAATCCAGTAACCCATCCAAAAAAAATTTTGAATTTGAATTTTCAGTCCCATCCACCTGGATGATTCAACAGAGGGGCGTGATGTTGGAAAAAAGATTCTAGTTAGTTAGCAGAGGGCCAAAATTTTTTAAGTCTTTAAAAGGGTACGAAATAAGGGCCAAAAATTTGTTTTTTAGGGAAAAAAACCAGACCTTTTTAGGGAGGGGATTTTTGGGGTGTCGAAACGATGTAGCTGGAGAGATTTAAACACAGAATTTTCTTTTTATTTCAAATCTCTGTAGATTCTTGCTCATGTTTTTTCCTCCCTCCTCTGGGGTCTGGTTTTTTGCCCCATTTTTTGTCAAATTAAAGTTTTTCTGTAGTATCTTTTACTCCTGTTGTACTTGTTTCACTAACCTCTGAGATATCTGAGGTATCATCCGATGTTAGAGGGTTAATAGAATCTTCCATGTTACTTAAGTCTGCAAAAGAGACACAGTTCACTCTCCTTCGTGATCTATTTCGGGGAGTATAATCATGCTGTCTTAAGATTGAGTTAGTGCGTCTTTCTAAATACCAGCTGTATACTACATTATTATCGTAGTCTTGAATGTCTCTTTTGAACTTGCGGTTCTTATGTTGCATAATGATATTTTCAAGTTTCTCCAGGTTTTTGTTAATATTTTCATCCAAATTTTTATAATTATGCAGGGATTTCATGGGTTCAACTGCAATCTTAATTGCTGAGATCTCTGAATTCAACTCCACCAATTTTTTCTCTTGGGTTTTAATTAATAATTGCATTAACTTGAGTGAGCATTCACTGAGAATGTTATACCATTCTATTTTGAATTCATCTCCGTATTCAGCGGAGCAGTGTTTCTTCATTCTAAGTCCCCTAGGGATCATATTTCTTTCAACATAAGACTGGAGCGTAGTTTGCTCCCACCACAACTTTAACTCCTTTTGTCCCAATTAGTGTTGAGCGATTTTTATCGACAAAGTTGAAATCGGCAAGGTTTTTATGGTGATCGAAATTTCCAGATCATGCGATAATTAAGGTTAAAATCTGTGCATCATCTATTAAGATCGCGCCTTTTTTCGGCGCTTCCTGTAATTTTGGCGGCAGCAAATCAGATTACAGAATAGAGCAGGGTGAGATGTGTGTGCGACGTCATGACTGGGATGTGTATGGTTGCGATTGGCTGGAAAAATCACATGACCTCGTTTTACATAGAACAGCGTTTCCTGTTTCAGCCTCAGTGTCTCTCAGCGTCTCATAGGGATAGGACCTGCGCTCTGCCTGTGGCCAAACAGCTCAGCGAAATTAGTCTATTTCTGCACAGAAACCTCTACTATTAGCTGTGATCCTTCCAATTTAGTTAGATTAGAGATTTGAAGATTTTCCGATTCAAAAAGTTTTATTTAGAAACAGAACTGAATACATTCAATATGGTATAACATGGCATAAGGGAAAAAGCCCATCAACAAACACAGTACATTCCAAAGGCTAATTATGCAACAGAGATTAGGTCATGAGATCCGTATAGGTAGTGCAAACAGCCTTGAAGTTCTACAATAGAGTTAGACATCTAATGGATGGTTTCAGATTCTATAAGGTATGAGTTACAATGCAAGGAAGGATATCAAAATCAAGAGGTCAGACAAGGTTCTATGAGCGACTGCACACCAACATCACTCTTAAGCAGATGAGAGGTAAAGGGCGAGATGGTCGCATAAGCGCCTCTATCGTGTAACACTTGAGTTGGGAGGGTCTGATGAGTGGTGATATTAATACGCTTGGTAGTGCCACTCTTTGTTGCTATCAATGGATAACTAGCAAAGAAACAATAACCTAATATACAACAGGAACAGTCAGTCAGTCGATTCGAAGGCCTCACTGTAAGAGTGACCGGACCTGCAACAAAAAATCCAAGTGAAAAGTCTGC
>JAODAL010059327.1:0-21553 GCA_025379985.1 Phyllomedusa bahiana
TGCCCAATTTTTTTGTTTTGGAGCTAGAAAGCACCTAATCTATGACCCGCAGTAGAACAGGTTAAAAAATTCAGGTACATTCTACGCCATTAATGCGCACAAAAAATTTCACCCTAAATGCCTTTTAACAGGTGCCAGCCTCCCAAAGCATATCAGTAATTGAGAGGAGGGGTGAGTTGTATAAGATTTATGTTAGAAGGTGTGCTTGATTAACATAACAAGCGCATTGAAAAGGCAGATTGAACTAGAATCAAAAAGGAATATACCTGTAGGAAAAAGCTACCAATGCCAGAAATGAGAAAGACAGAGTTCTCAACTACTCTGGTTCTTTGTATAAACCTAGTGTTAGATATGAAAAAGAAAAAGCTCAATGACAGGTGTTTGAATGTCCTTCTTTTCATTCCATGTTTAATCTTTAATACTAAAATAATAAACATAAAAAAATAGGCAATTACCTTTATTTTGAAGCAGAGTTTGGCAATACTACATGTTGCTTACGCAACGGGGAATATGAAAGTCAATGAGAGTCGGCTGTCAGCACTTTAGAAGAATACACTGGCCAGCATATACTTCTAAGACACCCGGCGTATTGTGGCGCATACAGTACACGCCGCAATGTGCCGTGTGAACATAACCTAAGTAAACAGGATGCCAACATTTCACTAATGTTTGGGTCTCTTTAAAGTACATATAGTTTGCTTTTCAACTGCTGTTATAGATTAAGGAGATTTATTTATCTTTTGTTTGTTAGTGACTTAGATTTTTCTAATTCTGTGTCAGGATTATTTGAGAATATTTTAATTCATATACATTTAAAAAGGGGTACATTTGTTAAGAGACTTTACCTATGATTCCTGGAGCTGGATTAAAAACTATTCTAATATCTTTTTTTGGTCCATGGCTTGTTTCATTTAATCCCTGTTTAGATATTATTTTTGTAAAACAGCAAAAATTTAGTTTTTAAAAACACTATTATAGTCTATTGGTGATTACAATTGGCAAACTCGTGTTTCCTGTATGTTTAATGTTAACTTTTTTATTGTTTGTCTATCTTCTGCGGATAGTAAATTCCTTATTTTGGCAAAAGATGTAGTTGTTTTTGGCACTACTGGAGATGAAAGAATTTTGGACACCTCAAACTTTGAAAAACACTGTGACGGACGCCCCTGTGACCACTGTCCTGGGTCGCAGGCGCGCCCGTGCTCCTACACCGAGCGGAGCCCCGTTCCGCACGTCGGGTTCGGGGTCCGCTCACCTCCCCGTCCCCGCCGGCGTTCACTTACTCAGCCGCTCTCCTGCTCAGTCTGTCTCCGTCTCCCGGCGCGTGGCTCCACCCCTAGGAGCGCGCGCGGTCGCCGGCAGTGTGAATTTAAAGGGGCAGTGCGCCGGTAATTGGTCATTGCCGGGCACTGCTCCTATTTAGTCCGGCCTCTTCCTGCCGATCTTTGCCGGATCCTTGGTGTATATTCCCGTGGTGAAAGTGTTCTAGTGTGTTCTTGTCTTGCCTTACCGTGTACCGACCGTCTGCTTACGTATACCGACCACGAACCTTGCCGCCTGCTCTGACCTCCTGCTTGTCTACCGTCTACGAACCAGAGCCGCCTGTCCAGACCTCCTGCCTGTCCATGACTATGAGCCTGCCTGCCGATCCTGTACCTCGTTACCCTTGGCCGCCACCGCAGGCAAGCCCCGCCAGTGGTAGTGCCCTGGTGGACTCCCGCCGCAGCAAGACCAACCCGCGTTGCGGCGGGCGCTGGTGAATCCCGGGACCCTCTTAGATTCCACTCCCTGGTGTGGGCTTGCGCCATCGCCTGCGGTGGTCCAGTGGATCCACCTCCTGACCGTTACAAACGCCATGAGCTTAATACATTTCTTGAGCTAGCTACTCTACCAGATGTTTCTGAATCTGATCCTTTTGCATTTTTCCATTACTACTTATTTCCACTTACTGGCTATCACTTAAGTAAAACATTTTAACATGTGTCACAAGCGTGAAAATATGCTGAGTGTACCCTTGGCACTTTAGTCAACGGTGAATAGATTTTTTAGTGTTCAGTTCAAAGATTCTACAGTTCTTTATAGCAATAACTGACAGGTGCTTTAAAAGTTATCAGCTTACAGTCAGCATCTATTTTTTTTTTTTTAGGTCTAGTAAAATTATTGGCATGTTCTTACAACAGGACATAAAAATATATTTTTACAACTGTCCTTTATGTCCTATTGCAGAGGATAAAACTAGAAGAATATGATCACATCAATCTGATGTGGGACCAGTTGCTTAAACTATCCAACAAGTGATATCAGGAAACTAGAATCTTGGACCTAGTATAACTAGATCAAAGTTTTGGTTGAGAGCAATTCTGCCAAATTAGTAAAAATATTCAGGATTCTGGACACCCCAAAGCCAAATCCTATTAAAGTCTAAGAGGGAAAAACTGTTTTCTGGAAAGCACATAAAGCAGCCAAATACTTCCAAATTGCATGCAAACACCAGGGAACATCTGGGGAACCCTAACCAAAGATGATTTTAGGGTTAGGGATTTGTCCGTTAACATGAGCTGACCCTTATCAAATTGTTAATTTCTAGGTCAAACTTGATCATGACCCAAATCTGTAGCATAACACTACTGGGCACATTGCCATGAACACAACCTAGGCAACAACACAAATGTAGCAAAACTAAACTTAAAAGATAATGCACCATCATATTACGCCATGAGTGTTATCTCAACCTTTTCAATGCCTCTTAATGGCCATTCCTAGAGATAAGAAGAGCTAATACAAAAATCCAAGATATCATGGTCAAAGAAAATATCACACCATATAAAGCTACAGTATACAAGACTACTGTTGGATCAAACTCCCTTTCCCCATCAATTTTTCTTCAGCCAGGCACACAATAGAGCAATTAAATTATTAAGTGATACACTGGACCGTGCTTCTGAAATGTGGGGAAGATAGTAAGATAGTATACAGGCTAGAAAAAATTGATCTAAAAGGTACGAATCAGGATTCTTTTATTTATCTATTTGAATATTTTTGTCCTATATAAATGACTTTGACCTCATTCAAAAAGCCAAGTGTGGCTAAAATCCTATATCTTTATTAATTAACTTTAATTTTCATTTAAATTCTACAGCTTAGTGCGATGGCAGTGACAATGGGGAATAGAGCAGTAATTTGCATTTTGTCTTCTTAGATAGTGTTATCATCATCTGGATAGATCATAAAATAATGTAAAAAATCTGACTTAAATACAGCTCATCTAATTGCTAATATACCTTCCATTGTTAGTCCTATTTCTGAGTAAGATGGTATGTTACATGGCTTGTTAATCTGATTGGGAACCACATATTCCAATTTATTACATTGTCCAATATATATTATTGTGTCTCTTTATCAGTAATGTCCCTTATCTATTTTTATTTAAATTGTCTATTAATTAACCCACTCTTATTTGTCTTCTTGAATTTCTTTATATATCTTCTCCCGTGGGCACTCCTATCTTGAATATCCTCTCCAAGTGAACCCTATACATTTAGTGTATAAAATGCTAGATGGAACACATGAATTCTATGAGCCTTTACTCTGTGCCTGTGCATTAATTTATTATTATTTTTTTCTCTTACTTGCTGCTCTTTATAATTTTCTACATGAAACATCTGCTAATGGGTACTATTTAAGCAAAGGCTTTCCAATTTAACTCATTGGCTTTTCACATGTTTAATACAGGACTCATGCATTCTAAAAGCCTTCAGCCTGTTAAAGGGGTTTTGCCACAATGTAATGTTGACGTGGGATCCTCCAAAATGGGTATTTAATCACTTTTCTAAGTATATGTGATAAAAAAAATTGCACCCTGAGAGCTACAGGCTGCCTTACCTGCCCTGAGTTACTTAAAAGCTTGCATTAGATACAACCAGGCAGAGGGACAGGAGCGGAACTTGCTGGGCTTGCACAGAGCACACTTCTTATCTGATGAGAGGGAGCGTGAAGGAGCTTTCAAGGGGCTGTGGAGAAATATGTTGTCTTTTGTATACAGAATCCACTAGTTGTAGTGTGATTATTTGAGTGAACATTGCACACTATCCCTTATGCATGGCTCTGTGCTCTGACCGGCTCTCTCTCAGCTCAGCGTGCTTTGTTTACTTTTGCTTATTAGCAGATAAGGCAATTCTTGGCATATCCCCTTTAAGGGTATGTTCACGTGGCTTATTGTGGCGCATACTGTGCATGCAGCAATACAGCGGTTGTTTTAGAAGTACATGCTGGACAGCGCATAATTCTAAAACACTGACTGCCGGCTCCCATTCACTTTCACTCTTCCCGGGGCACAAGTGCTGGGAAGAAGTGACATGTGAATTGTTTTCCTATTATACGCTGGGGAAACAAGTGGATAATCATAGCTCTCAATGATAGCTAGGAATCACCGTAATTGTTTGGCGTATTTTGGGCGTATTGCTGCACAATTATGAGCCAAAATGCGCCACACAATTACGCCGTGTGAACATACCCTAACCATTTAGGTGCTCCGCAGAAATTAAGGCAAAGAAGAGATGGAACTTCAAATTGTTATTTTTTAGTTTTATTTTTTGCAGATTTTCAATTTTAATGTATTGTTTAATTTAGCGCAGCAAACATAAACAAGAAAACATTGCACATCATAGCCTTCTATAAACATCTTGAGCCATATGCTTTTGAGGTGACATGTATGAACTAGGCGCATAAAGGCCAGTTCTAAATAGCTTTAAAGGGGTTGTCTCACTACAAGTATTGCTTTTTATGTTAAAGATCTTGCAAAAACAAGTCACCTTGCAACAGAGTCCTACCTATTCCTAGATATCCCCTCTTGTATTGGCTGCATCAGCTCCTCAGGTCGCTATAGCTACAGACCTGTTTAATCTCTCATGCTAGGCTGCCAGCACTGGTTGCTATAGCTACAGACCTGGCTTCTACTGAAGCCTAGTAGAAGCCAGTAAACAAGCCCTTGAATTCAAAATGAAACCAATAAAAGAGGACTGAGGGAAGATGAATCAATGTAGTGAGACAACCCCTTTAAAGCAGTGTAGAATGTGCCAGTATGCATAGACCTGTTCTTCTGCAGGTCATACTTATTAAGATATTTTATAGGCACCATTACATGTTTGCGGACACTCTAAGGTGCTAAAATTTAATAAAAGCTCATAAAAAGACCCCATATTAGAACCTACACCCCTTAAGAAATATATCTAGGTTTAGCACTTTTTTTTTCAAAAGGAATTTCAGTGAAAAAGCACCTCAACATTTATTACCCAATTTCTTCATAGTTAGGCAATACCCTTTATGCTGGTGAAAACTGCTGTTTGGGTGCATGACAGAGCATACAAGAGAGAGAGCCTTCCAGAAGTCTCCACATTTTGGATTCAACAACCCTCTGGAAACTTCTCTCGGGGTGTATTGTGTAGAGATGGGCGAATTTCTCAAAAATTCGGTTCGGTCACTTTGCCGAATTTTCCGACAAAATTTGTTTCGGTCCGAATTACTTCGGCACGAATCGCGTTAAAAAACAGCTATTTCCAGGCTGCACAGAGCCTGCAGGGTGCTGTAGAACGTTGTGTCATGCTTAAATATGCAGAGGGAGCTTGGTTTGGTCTTCATACAGTGTTGTGTTTTAGTATGACACCAACGCCAACAAAAGAGAAAATTATATGATAGGTAGGAACAAAACCTAAATACTAACGCCAAAAAAGATCAACCCAACAACCTATCCACATAAAACCAAATAAATTTTATTGAAACAACAAATAAAATCAACACAATAGTATTATCAATATATAACAGTCAGAAGAGACTGCCTGAGAGAAATCGTTCAATGTCCATGTCTTCTAGTAGTATGGGTTCTACATCTTCAAACACTTCAGGGAGAAGTTACTCTAAGAGAAAAAACTTTTCAGTGAATAAATCATCAAGGAAAAAACCAATGGTGGAACCAGGTGCGAGTGGAACATCAAGGTCCACTTGACAGATAGTGAATCTTTCTGATATTACTCTTTCTGATGCACAATTGAGTGTGTTGAGTAGGGGATTGACCTTTTCCCCTTCATCAAAATTTGATCTTTTCACAGGAGTAAAGGATTTGCACCTCTTTGCACGCAAATTGGTTTTTAAAAAAAATCTTTCATCAGGACTCCATCTCGGAATTTTTTCCATCAGTCCAGGAACGTGAAGCAGTAAAAATTTTGGAGAGTCTAATGGAAGACATGAGTGAGGTAAAACAAGGTAAGTTTCCTTCTTTTCTTTGTCCATCATCGAAGAAATACCCTCTTTTGAATCTTTATCCTAATGTCAAATTCTTTGTGGATTTGGTTGAGAAGGAATTAAGTAAGATAGAACCTCATGTTGTTCATGATAACTGTACCAAAGAGGAAAGAAAAGCTTTACGTGATCTTCAACAGAGAAAGGACATAGTGATTAAACCATCGGATAAAGGGGGTAATGTGGTGGTGTGGCCGAGCAAAATGTATGAGAAGGAGGCTTTAAGACAACTGAGAGATAAATCTCACTATAAGAAACTCACCTTCAAGCCTCTCTTGAAATACAGAACAGAATTGTCCTCCATTCTGGATGATGCAGTTGAAAGGGGTGTTATTACTCAACAACAAAGTGGATATCTTTTACCTATAGATCCAACAATTCCTACCTTATATCTTTTACTGAAGATCCACAAAAATGAGAAGACTCCTCCTGGCCGACCGATAGTTTCGGGTAAGAACAACTTGTGTGAACCCATTTGCAAATTCATTGACTATATATTACGTCCTTTTGTGGAGACACTACCTTCATATGTGAAGGATTCATCTGACATCCTGAGGAAAATGGAAGGTATGCAACTGGAAACAAATATGCTTATTGTTACATGTGATGTTGAATCACTCTATACCTCCATTAAGCACTCGGATGGTTTAGAAGCGGTTCGATTTTTTCTATTAACATCAAACTTGGATCAGAATCTGTGTGATTTTGTTTTGAAAGGTCTGGAGTTTGTCCTAACTCACAACTTCTTCATCTTTAGGGAATCTTTTTACCTCCAATCTCAAGGAACCGCAATGGGTGCGTGTTGTGCGCCGACGTATGCTAATTTATTTTTAGGGTGGTGGGAGAGGAAGATTTTCCTTACCGACCCTTTGCCTTTAGTAGAAAAGGTTCAATCTTGGAACAGATACATTGACGATGTCATTATGATCTGGCATGGTTCGGTATCAGAACTTGAAGAGTTTATGGCCTCTCTGAATATGAATGAGGTGAATATGAAGTTTACCTACAAATATGGGAGAACACAGATGGACTTTCTGGATATTATGTTCGAAGTTGATGAGATGGGTTTGGTTCATTCAGATCTTTATCATAAGAAAACTGCAGTTAATTCTCTCTTGCATGCCAATTCATCACACCCACGGAAACTTCTGGAGAATATTCCAGTAGGTCAGTTTTTAAGACTGAAACGTGTTTGCTCAGATGAAGTTATTTTTGAAAAAAGAGCTGAGGAGTTGTCAACTAGGTTCAAAGAGAGAGGCTATAAAGACAAATGGATTCGAAATGGATTAAATAGAGCAAGGGAAAAGGAGAGAACTCAACTCCTTGTTGAAAAAGAGAAGAATCGGAGTGATTCTAAACAACAGGTAAGATTCATTTCAACTTATCACTCCCAATGGAATGAAATGCGTCAGGCTTTGGCAAAATATTGGGACATTTTAACTATGGATCCAGTGTTAACACAATACCTCCCACCCTTTCCATCGATTACATACAGACGTTCTAAGAACATCAAGGATACACTTGTACGGAGCCACTATAATGGGGTACAACCGGAAACATGTTTTGGCTCAAAGGGTCCTAGATGGGGGTGTTCAAGCTGTGGTAAATGTGTGGCTTGTAGAAATGTGGTGAATACAAACACGTTTCATAATCAAGCAGGAGATAAAAAATATCAAATCACTCATTCCATCAACTGTACCACGGCTGGAGTCATCTATTTAGCACAATGCCCCTGCGGTTTGAAATATGTAGGGATGACAACAAGACCTTTTAAGAAACGGATCCATGAACATGTGTTGGGGATTGAAGCTGCAAAAAATGAGTTAGACGTTTACAATCTTAAGACCATCCCCAAACATTTTAAACAATTCCATAATTGCGACCCGATGGGTTTGAGATTTGTTGGGAGTGATCGGGTGTTGTTTAGCAAGAGGGGTGGCAGTTGGAAGGTGATATTGGCACAACGTGAGGTGCGTTGGATATATATTCTGGGGACTATTACTCCGAATGGCCTGAATGAGGCCATCAGTTTTGTACCCTTTCTGTAACTTTATCCTCTGTTCTTTCTATGCATGTTTTATTATATTTTTTAATTATTTTTGTGTGTACTTTTATATTTGTAGATTTATTGTAAGTTTGGATGTATAAGTGTTGTTACACATGAATATTTTTATTATTTGTGATGTGCTTGACCCATTTCTTCTTTTCCCCCTTTTTTGAGGTCTATATGGTGGTTGGATTGGTTTGTCTTCTGAAGTCTTTGGTTATTTAAGAGAAAAGTTTTCGGACCAAGAATTAAATCGAGATGGATATCTGGATTTCTACATGGCGGTCGGATTGGTCGATTTTTGTTCATCCAAGATGAAGATTTATTGATCAAGATTTCCGTTGAAGATGAATTTTGAAATAAAGATTTAATTGCTCCTCATGGACATTATATTTTTCATCACTGTGGTGTTTATGGTGTTTTTTTATGGCTTTTTATGGTTTATGTACTTATATATGTATTTACATATGTATGTGTTTTGCACTTTATTTATGGATTTATTTATATATTTATATCTAGATATGCATTTTTGACACTTTATTCATTGATATATGTATCTATGCACTTTTGGCACTTTATTTATTATATATATATATATATATATATATAATATATATATATATATATATATATATATATATATATATATATATATATATATATATATATATATATATAATGTATTTAAGTATGCATTTTTGGGCATATATATTTTTTTCATAGGGTTTGCGATATGCACTTTTTGGCACTTTAATGATATGACATATTTATGTATGCATTTTTGGACACTTTGTATTTATATAAGAATTTTTAATGCACATTTTGGCACTTTATTTATATTACCTATTGTTTTATTGGTTATACACATATTCTTAGGACTGTATTTGCACATAATAGTAATTGTATCACATCGTTTTGATTCCGCTGCCTTGTTGTTTAATGCATAACCACATGAGATACAATTGTATTTTCTCTTGTGTCTCTATGTGTGGGCGCCGCCATTTTTGGTTGGTTTAAATTACATTGCGCATGCGTCGGGTACTGACGCCGTCCCGGCTCTTGCAATTAGCATATACACGCCCCTCTCGATGACGCTGTGTGTTCCGCGCCGGATGCAGGCGTCGCACCAGGCGCGCGATACACGCGGCTTGTTGAGCGGTGGCGTGTTGTGCTCCATCCATTTGTTAACACAAGGTAACGGTCTCAAATTATATCTTTTTATTTTAATTGGCCAGTGGGTATTTATAAGGAAGTTGTGGGTTTGGCTTCATTACCCCCTGACGAAGCCAAGGGTTGGAGGAAACGTACGTTGGGGCTGTGTGTGGTGCTACCTCCGGGTCTGTATGCTTTGAATTTCATAATTTATTCAGGGTTTGATTTATATCATTTATTATTATTGTTGGATTATTTATCAGCATGTCAGTACCTGGGTGGGAGTTGTGTGTCCTTTGCATGATTTTTAGTATGACACGCAGATGACTGCCGTCACTCTTAGAATCGCTTCACTAAAAAATTCCCTGGGCACTTAAGAGGGTAAAACTGACCAAAAAACTCAAGCGGGAAAGTAGCCTGATAAAGTCATGGCAGCGAAAGCCGGAAAAAAACAAGCTGAGAGCTCAGGTGGCAACATCAGTGACAGAGTGTGGGGGTGACGGCAGCAGCCACAGCAGCATGAGGTCAGACAGTGGAACAATGACATTCTGGAGGTGGCAAAAACAGGAATAGGCCACAGAGTGGAACAATGACACAGTGTGGCGGGCACGACAGCAGCCACAGCAGCAATATGATGTCAGGCAGTGGCACAATTACATTCTGGAGGTGGCAAAAAAGTAGTAGGCCACAGAGTGGCACAATGACACAGTGTGGAGGTCACGACAGCAGCAGCATGAGGTCAGGCAGTGGCACAATGACATTCTGGAGGTGGCAAAAGAGTAGTAGGCCACAGAGTGGCACAATGACAGAGAGTGGAGGTGACGGCAGCAGGAGCAGCTTGAGGTCAGAGTGGCACAATGACATTCTGGAGGTGGCAAAAACTGGAGTAGGCCACAGAGTGGCATAATGACACAGTGTGGAGGTCAGGGCGGCAGCCACAGCAGCAGCATGAGGTCAGGCAGTGGCACAGTGACATTCTGGAGGTGGGAAAAGAGTAGTAGGCCACAGAGTGGCACAATGACACAGTGCGGATGTCACAACAGCAGCCACAGCAGCCGCACGCGGTCCTAGAGTGGCACAAGGACAAAGGGTGTAGGTCACGGCAGCAGCCACAGCAGCAGCATGAGGTCAGACAGTGGCACAATGACATTCTGGAGGTGGCAAAACAGTAGTAGGCCACAGAGTGGCACAATAACCGAGTGTGTAGGTCACGGCAGCAGCCACAGCAGCAGACAGTGGCACAATGACAAAGTGTGGAGGTGGGTGGCAAGACCAGTCCCTGGTAAAGATGGTTGGTGGCAGATGGAGAAACTGTCAGCAGATGTGTGGCATCAGGTGGGTGGCGGCATCAGTATAGTGCCTGAGGCAGGTAATTTGAACCCAGACTAATTTCTCACAGTTTGGGTGATGCGTCATGGCTGATGTAGTCTGACGCCTAAGCATTGGTGTGTGGAAATCCTGGCCGATCCACGCCTGATTCATCTTGACAAAGGTCAGTCGTTCCACATTTCCCTTGGACAAGCGGGTTCTCCTTGGGGTAACGATGGCCCCCGCCGCACTGAACACCTGCTCTGATGCCACACTACTGGCCGGGCAGGACAGCTTCGCCACTGCAAACTCGGCAAGTTGCGGCCACACATCCAGTTAGGAAGCCCAGTAGTCCAGCAGATCTTCTAACTGGGGTGGCAGAGTGCTGTCCAAGTAGGCCACCACCTGTTGGTTCAGGAACTGCTCCAGGCCCTGTTGGGGACTACCCTCCTCACTAGGCGGGTGAAGGAGGCTGCTTATCAGTGACTCCAGACTTAGTTTGCTGCTGATGGAGCTGGTACTGCTACTACCCCCCACCTTCCCCCAGCAGCCACGGCAGTAGTACGTGAGCGCTGAGGAACCCCCCGGTCAGACCTGTCAGAGGAGGGATGATGCCGCACATAGGCAGCGGCCAACTGACTACGGAGGATTTCCCTATAGTATTTGAGTTTGTCCTCCCTCTCAATAGCTGGGAAAAAGGCTCCCATTTTTGACCGGTAGTGAGGGTCCAATAGGGTGGAGAGCCAGAAGTCATCCCTTTGCCGGATGCTGACTATTTGGCTGTCACTAGCCAGGCAAATCGGCATGCTGCGGGCCATCTGCACAAGTGACTCCGAGGGGCTCCCTGCCTCCATTTCCACTGTATACTGCCATGGTGCTTGCGGGTCATCTGCCTCGTCTTCCTCATCTCCATCTACCTCCTCCAGCGGCTCCTTCTCCTCCTCTCTTGTCACCTGGGTAGAAAATCCACTCATTTCAAAAGACAATGATTCTGCTCCAATGTCCTCCTCCTCCTCAATTACTGTCCCCAACGGACACATGTGGACTCGAGATGTATTCGCCACGTCTCCAGTACACTGCCCAGACAGATTTTTTAGCATCTGTTCCAGGACATGAAGCAGTGGAATGACGTAATTCATCCCGTAGTCCTGGCAACTGACAAATAACGTGGCCTCCTCGTATGGCCTCAATAAACGGCAGATGTCACGCATGAGCTGCCACTGGCTGGCATCAAAGTTACACAGGGGAGTACTCCTGTCCGCCTGGATCATCAAAAAATCGTTAATGGCCTTCTCTGTTCATACAGTCGGTCTAACATGTGCAGGCTGGAATTCCAAAGGGTGGAAACATCGCATATCAGAGTGTGTTGGGGGGGGCCGTTCTCCCGTGCAACTCGAGGAGGGTGTCCTGGCTTTTGTGGAATGGTAAAGTGCATGCAATTTTTCCTGGCCATTTTCAGAATCTTCTAAAGATCATGGAAGACTTGGGAAACCCTTTTTCACAACCGATTGAACACATGTGCCATACAGGACGCAGGGCCCTCCCCCCCCCGGGTGCACGCGAACACCAGTTCCTCCCATTGTCCTCCCATGGTTTCCGATTTGCAGTTGGCGCGGGAAAGCCACACATCGATTTTTTTTGCTGCATGACGCGGACATTCCTCCCTTGTGTGCCCTTTTTCCCCCGAGGAACCCAGGTGTAAAAATGCGTGAAAACGCTGTCCCCTCACATGTGGTATGAGGGAGCAGTCTTGTGGGGCGAGATAGTGGGGGTGGTGGGGGAGTGGAGGCGGACTTTGGGGCGCAGGGCCGCGTTTTTACAACGTGGAGGAGAAAGCGATTTCCTTTTCCCAATTGTTGGGGTGCCTGGGCAGGAAACACATTCACCCGGTGGGCCGTAAAGGGCGTGTCTGGCCCCTGACCTAGTTACGCTCCAGACGTCCGTCTGGTTATTGGAACAACCGATAAGCTCAATGACTGGCCCAACCTTTTTTTTCTAAATTTAGAATTGCTGGTCTGCCTTTTTGGAAAAAAATTACGGCTTGGAATTTCCCTCCGGGTTGGCACAAGCCATTAGTTCTCTGAAAGGGGCAGGTCCCCCATTTTAAAGGGAGGGGGCGCAGTACAAAACTTGAAAGGAGCACGGTCAGCTTCTGCCCCCTTAGGTTGGTTGGCGCATATTGTGTCTCTTTGCATTTGCCCCGTGAACGCTGCTGGCCCATATAGCGAGGGGCAGGAGCATCTGGTCGGAGATGATGTCAAAGAAAACAGCTCCCTTCTGCAGAGGCATTTCGTGCCATGGGCGCTGCTGGTGCTCCAAATTGCTGCGAAAGGCAGGTGGGGCCCCACAACTGGCAACGTTTTCTCCCAGGCCACCGGGGGTGAGCTGCATTTTTGACGCAGGACCGTGGTGCCAAGTTTATCCCCGGCCACGCTTACTTTTGCCCACAGATTCACATATACCCCTATTCGGCTCCTCCGGTGTCTTAGCAAAAGAAATGCAACACCGATAGCTGATTTTACCCCAACGCCCGACGAGTGATACTGCCGCATACTCACTGGGGCCCCCCGGGCCCTACTTTTTTGGACCTGAAGCGGGTTTTTTACCCCGTGGCCCCTTTTGGGTCCCGACCCCCACACTGCTTTTGCTGCTGACTCACGGGGCCCCAAAAACCCCCTTGCTGGCTGGCCGCTGCCTAGGGCAAGCTGACGCCCTCTTCTCCCGACGATGTGAAGCCCCCTTCCCTACCCGGCTCCCAAGTGCGGTCGGCTACACATCATCTATTTTGTTTCATCGCACTGCTATCCTATCACCCGGGCTTGGGATGCAGAATGACCCCCCCACAACTGACCTCCCATTCCCTTCCAACTCTATACTTTTCCGCCCCCTGCAAAAGCGGGGGTATTGGGCCCCCTTTTTTCCTGCCAAGTAGCTGCTGACTGCCCCCTCAAAATTTTTTCATCCTCGCTAAAAGTGGCGCTTTAGCCCCCAAACCCCTGTAGATCTCTGGGGGGCCCCTAGTGACAGCAGATTGTGGCCTCACCCCAGTACCTCTGCGCGCTCCCCCTTTTGTCTGCGAACCTGGGCCGGAATGTTTGTGCCTCTGCCACTCGCAGGTGAAGAGCCTGCCACCTCTCTGTCTGACATACTGTTTATTGTAAAATGTACAGGGTAACCCTTGAATATAAATTGCGCTCCACAATGGGCAGGAAAAATTGACTTGTATGTGCCGTTTAAAAACTCTGTGTATTTTACTGAATATAAAAGCACAAACAGGCTTAATTAACCTTCGGATATGAATTATGCTACAGAATTTCTTCTGTGGCGGTGAAAAAGAATGTTTCTTTTACTGAGTACAACTGCAGAAAAACACTTAGTTAACCCCTGGATGTAAATTGCGCCAAAAAATTGAGCAACCACAAACTAGCAGCTTTGTAGCGTGTTACAATGGCGTGTTTTTTACGCTACATAAGAAGAGGAAGACTTGTAATTAACCTTCGCTTGTGAATTATGCTACAGGAAAAATGTATTTTGTGGCGGTGAAAAGACGGTTTATTTTAGTCACCACAACAGCAGAACAATGCTTAATTAACCCCTGGATGTTAATTGCGCCAAAGAATTGAGCAACCACAAACTAGCAGCTTTGAAGCGTGTTACAATGGCGTGTTTTTTACGCTACATAAAAAGAGGAAAACTTGTAATTAACCTTCGCTTGTGAATTATGCTACAGGAAAAATGTATTTTTTGGCGGTGAAAAAGACGGTTTATTTTAGTCACCACAACAGCAGAACAACGCTTAATTAACCCCTGGATGTTAATTGCGCCAAAGAATTGAGCAACCACAAACCAGCAGCTTTGAAGCGTGTTACAATGGCGTGTTTTTTACGCTACACAAAAAGAGGAAAACTTGTAATTAACCTTTGCTTGTGAATTATGCTACAGGAAAAATGTCTTTTTTGGTGGTGAAAGTCATCACAGCAGCAGAACAAGGCTTAGTTAACCCCTGGATGTAAATTGGGCAAAAGAATTGAGCAGCCAAAAATTAAGTGGTATTTGTATTGTAAAAACGCTGTTTCTTTAAATGAATACAACAGGAACAGGCTTAGATCACCCTTGGATATTCAATGTGCTGTGAGCAGATAGCATTAAAATGTATATTGCAGCTCCCACTGGACACACACTGGACTTCAGATCCAATACCCAAAAAATCAGAAATAGAACTTTAAAAGAGAAGCAGTCTCTGAGACAAGCTGTGACACCCCCCAAAAATCGCTGTATAAAAATCAGTTCTTTGGTAAGAGCTAACATAAGCAGCCGCGGCAGCACCTTCCCTGATCAGTACAGTGAGAACGGTATGAGCTCCCAGCCTCTCGCCCGGACTTATATAGTGCGGTGATGTAACAGAATCCTGCCGGTCTCTGATTGGCTTCATCTCTGCACATGTCATGCAGGCTATGCCCTTCTTCCTCCCAGAGTTCTTTGCCCCATGTAACGCCATGTGCTCGCAATCATTTTATCAATCAAAAGCACACTTCGTTCACCCGATGTACCCCAAAGTTCGACTTCGTTCCGAACCGAAGTTTTCCTGAAATTCTAAACGAATTCCACTTCGTTAGAATCGATTCGCCCATCTCTAGTATTGTGCATTTTGAACCAACAGATGTTTCACAGTTTTTTTTGGTGTTGGGCCATGAAAATAATAAAAAAAACCTGTTCCGCCAATTGTTTTTTTAAGCTTTAGTTTTCAATCCGTTCGCCATGCGGAAAAAATTATATGCTAACTTTACTATGCAGGTCAGTATAATTAAAATAATATCAGTTTTATGTAGTTTTTTTTACTTTTAAATTGTGTTTTTAGTCTCACATTTATAACTTTTTAATTTTTCTGTATGTGGAGCTGATTAAAGGCTTGTTTTTTTTTGCAGGATGAGCTGACATTTGCATTGTATCATTTTGGGGTTCATATTATACTTTGATCGCATTTTATCAACGTTTTTGAGAGGCAGAATGAAAAACATACAGCAATCTGTGTTTTTTTTATTTTTTACAGCAATCACTGTCTGGTATAAAATACATGTGAACTTTACTCACCAAGTCGATACAATGACAGCAATACCAAATTTTTACCTTTTTTTATTTTACACAATAAAATAACTTTTATTTAGAAAATACACGTTTTGCATCGCCATAGTCTGAGAGCAATAACTTTTTTATTTTTCTGTGTACGGAGAAGATTTGGGGCTTGATTTTTTTTTTTTTTTTGCGGGTGAGTTGACATTGGTATCATTTTGGGGGACATATGACTTCTTGATTACCTTTTAACCCATTTTTGGATGAAGAAAACACCGCAATCCTGGGAGTGTGTTTTATTTTTATTTTTTACAACCCTCAACGTGAAGTATGCATGACAAACAATTATGATGAAATCCAATTTATATTTTTTTTATGTTGTAACAGTTTTTTTTATGTTTTTATTTTTTAAAACAGTGTTTATGCATCACTCTCTTCTGACTGCCATCACTTTTCATTTTTCCATAAACAAAGATGTGTAAGAGCTTTTTTTGCGGGATGAACTGACATTTTAATTGGTACAACTTTGTTTTTTGCTTTTACTTTTTGATCGCTTTTATTCCATTTTATGTAAAGCAGTATGAACAAAAGTCTGAATTCTGCCTTTTTTTATTTTTATTTTTTCGGTGTTCATTGTGCGGGTTAAGTAACATGATAAATTTATAGGTTAGGTCGTTATGCACACATTGATACCAAATATGTATACTTTTTTATTTTTTCAGTGATAAGCATTTGAAATGGGAAAAGGGTGTGTATATATTTTACTATATTATTTCTTTTTTTATTTTTTCACACTTTTACCATTTATTTAATATTTTTTTCACTTGTCGCATGGGATTATACTCATTTGCTAGATTGTTGATATAATACATTGCAGTATATGTTTTTACTGCAATGCATTATCCAACTGTCAATCAGCCTGAGAGGTCTGCGTCATACACAACCCAGAGGCCATTGTGTGTCCTCCAGTTGTCTTGACAACCATCTGCACCCCGCTATCGCATAGTGGGGGTGACAATGAAGGACAGAGGAAGCTTCCTCCCTCTATCAAACTCCTTAGCTGCTGCACATGCTATTGACCTCAGCAGCTAAGGGGTTTAATGGCTGGAAACGGAATTATCTCCACTCCTGACTGAAACTGCAGGAGTCCGATTGTCAATCATCGCCATGCTCCCACAGAATTCATGCGGGCACATGAAGCTGTGTTTCTGTACATCATGGTGCATTAACAGGCCATGCACCATGATGTACAGAAACCTCAAGGTGCATTAAGGGTTTAATCGGCAACACACCAGAGCCTGGTACCAAATTTCAATTAACTAATCAAGAATGTGCAGCCTAAATGCTGTAATTTGGAAAAAAAAAGACTTACTTATTCAACTTTTTTGGCTAGGAATGTTTAAAAGAGTTATCATTACATTAATTAACTTTAAACATTTAGGGAAAGATAAATAAGACTATTACCAAATACATTGCTGTTTCAATTTTGCTTAGTTTCAGAGATAAAGCAGTTGATATTTTTTACTTGTTTACACAGACTTCACTAGGTTACCAACCATCATTCTCTGCTCCCATCGCTCCAGTTGCCCTGTATGACCATGATGAGGTCACTCTTTACAGAGTCGTATAAGTAAAACAGGAACTTGTTTATCTAAGTTATTGACAAATATTAACCCTTTAGGGCTCTGTAGCCTTTTGTTTTACTGTTTACAATCTTCTGTCCCTCTATCAGGATCAGTTAGGAATAGTAAAGCTGATATGCCAATAACTGCTGTAAAACCACACACAGCCTAACCAGAAAGTGTGAGTCTGAAGCTGACTTAACCCCTTATTGACACTGGATGTCAACATATGTCACAGTGTTGGTAAGGGGCTTTGTAACAGGATTGCAGAAAGTAGTAAAACCGCCTTCTTTGTACACCCTATTGCATTGTTTACACAATGAAATAGGCTGTATAAATGATTGCATCCTCTAGTGATCAAGCACTCTAAGGGGACTCAATGTTAAAGGTTTTTTTTTGTCATCATTGGCTTTTGCAGACTTGAGCTGTTGATCTTTCTTACAGTTTCAAAACCAGGGACATGTGTCTCCTCCAAGTAGGCGTGTGTTCTCTCACTGAAGACTGGTGATATCATCATTCTGTGTGAGCAGTGGAAGGGAGATGGTGTCACAGCTGTGTTATATGGAGAGCAGCTACAGACTCAGCATTTGTCCAGATCCTTCACATGGGGCTGAGAGAGGAGCATACAGAGGCTCAGAGAGCCTTTATTATACAGACACAGTCATCATAGAAAGCTGAGGCAACTAGTTTCACTAGTTTTACACAGCTCAGAGGGAAGTAAGCACAGACTGCATGCAGCCAATCACAGCACAGGGGGCATGTCCCAACAGGGCTGAATGAAATATCAGTCAGCCAATCACAGAAAAGGGGGCATGGCCGACCACTTGCTGCAGAAATAGCTATAGACGCACAGATTAGCTCATATCTGCTATAGTATGTGATTTAAGAAATACAAACCAATTGCAAAAGTGCTTATTTTTGCTGTCCTCATCATTACAGACATGATCTTTGCAGCGAGAAAACCCCTTTAAAGTTACAAAAGTTTAAAAGAGTAAAAAAGTAAAAAAAAATAAAAGTTCAAATCACCCCCCTTTTGTCATTTTACAAATAGAAATAAATAAATAATAAAAAAGTTACATGTAATTGGTATCGCTGTAAGTCAGATCTATTAAAATATAACATAACTTGTCTCATATGTTGAATACCAGAGAAGAAAAAAAAATTCCAAGCACCCAAAATTTTGTTTTTTTTTGGTCATTTCAGGTCCCATAAATATTGTAATAAAAGTGGTCAGAAAAGCTGCAACTATTCCAAAATGGTACCAATAAAAGTAAACTTCAAGCCGGAAAAAATATACCCTCACTCAGGTCTGTAGGTGGAAGTGCAAAAAAGTTGTTGGTAGCAGAAAGTGGCGCTGCGATGCAAATTTCAAAAATAGAAAATGTTTGTATTTTTTACGGTAATATAACAAAATGCAAACCCTACATATTTTGTTTTGCAGGAAACATATCAACCTACAGAATTCAGAGAATGCCGTAAAAACCATAGTGCAAGTATGTTTTTTTCACATTTTGACCCACTTAGAATTTTTTGCAATTTCCCAGTATAGTGTATAGTAGGGTGAAAGACACCACTAGAAACTATATCTTGTCCCACATAATAAAAGCCTGCATATGTCTATGTAAAAGGAAAAATAAAAAAATATGGCTCTTGGAAGGTGAGAAGATAAAAAAGAACATACATTTTTCATCTGAAAAGTACTCTATGTTTACACCAGTATTCTGTATTAACAATTGCGAGGTACCCCCAAATATACTTTTCTAACATGCTGGAGACAATGTTCGAAAGCTAAATTCATACTTTATCATCATTTTAGACCAGTCTCAAACTAATCAACAGGGGAGAAGACAAAGTCTTGGATGAGCAACTGGGCAGGGTAGTCCCTGTGCATTGCAGAACTGGGGCTGCATTTTATGAAGAAAGGCAGAAAAAGAGGGTCACAAAGCAAAAGGCAGACTGCACTAGTAGGACCCAAGAATCAACCAGACTGTTAGGGACCAAAAATCATCTTCTTGGTGGGCCTCAAGAATTAACTGAACTGAGACCCCAGTATGACACTGTCTGAGACAACAAATAAAAATAACCATGCAATGCGACTAAAAACCTTTTATCAAGAAAGAACTATTACAATGACTTGTAGACTATTCACATTTAGCTGTACAGTAGATGTTGGGAGTGTAAATGATTAGGGTGATTGAAGATCATTCTCCCCCATATTAATATGTTCTGTGCTTCGTAGGATAACACAACTTCTTGCTATTGTTTGTAAAAAGTTTAAAGATACTACTTGATAGGGAGTTAAAGAAGTGTTGGGTAAATAGAGGTTCTGTCCTTTGCTCTGCTGTTCTTCCACTGAATTATGATATCAGTTATCAGCAGGGCAGCTAAGTAGGAGTAATGTGTCTGATAGAGTATGCAACGTGTTGTTGTTAACAAAAGTTTAAGACACAATGTCTCCAGAAAGACCACTGTATGTTGGAAATATTGTAACATAAGGTGATTGTAACTTGAGGGACCAGTGTATCAATCTGTTTCTCTACTCTAAAGCTTGATGGTAGTAGATCAAACTGCATTCTCAAGGGGATGTTCACTTTAAATGGAAAAAGAAAACGTAGCTTATGAACTAGGTTTATGGACATATCCATTATGCTAATTCTATTGACAATGTAATGAAATGAGAACGATGCAACAATTAGGTTACAGTACGTTGCTTAAAGTTCACATTTGAGCATATCATCGAGATAGCACTCAAGGAAATTTATGGTGTAAAGGAAAATAACTAAAAAAATCAATAATGAGCCAATGCCTTTGGGATTGTCTATCTTGTATGCACTAAATACACACAAGCATGGTGGCACATGTGATAATTGAATGTGTATGAGCCCATGCAATGAATACATCGACTGGTAGGGTGAGTCATTGTCTGAATTTTACTTCAGTTCAAATAAACACTTTGCTTTCCTTACAATTTCTATTATGAGCAACTCGCACTTTTACAATCCCAATAAAACATTAGGTCAATGTTTAATGGCAAATCTATCACAAAATGTATGAGAATTTTAGGAACAGAAAAAATGTACATAAATAATTAAAATCTAGTGATCTTTTTTGCTTTGTGTGAGAATAATATTGTATGATTACCCAAAAAATGTTCACTCACATTGTCAGTTGCAGAAAAAATGGTTGTATGCTATTTAATGCAAAGTGTAAAAATTTCAGTTTTAACTGAAAGTAAGTCAACATATTTGCAAAACATATTTGTCTCTTGAGGTTTGGAACATCTAGAGAATGGATTTTTTGTCCATTCTTCTTTGCAGAATAGCTCTAGCTCAGTCAGATTGAATTTTGTAAGTTTGTGTACAACAATTTTCAGGTCTTGCCACAGATTCTCAGCGTGTTTTAGGTCTGGACTTTGACATGTCCATTTTAACACATGAATATGCTTTGATTCAATCCATTCCATTGTAGCTTTGACTATATATTTAGGGTTGTTGTGCTGCTGGATGCTGAAACTACATGCTAGTATTTATTTTGCTCCATCCCTTTCCCCATTAACTCTGACCAGCTTTCTGAGGAAGGGAAGATCTCTCTTTAAGGAGAGCACCGAACGAACGGCTTGTAGAGTTTTTGTTTTGCCTTTTCGCCCTCTACTTAGCATCTGCATATCACAAGACATTATGGGAAAGGGGCTGGAAGCCCACAGCGCCCTCTGTTGGTTGTAACTAGTGTTGAGCGATTTTTATCGACAAAGTTGAAATCGGCAAGGTTTTTATGGTGATCGAAATTTCCAGATCATGCGATAATTAAGGTTAAAATCTGTGCATCATCTTTTAGATCGCGCCTTTTTCGGCGCTTCTGTAATTTTGGCGGCCAGCAAATTAGATTACGAATAAGGGAGGGTGAGATGTGTGTGCGACTCAGACGGGATTGATGTTGCGATTTGGGTGGAAAAATCACTGACCTCGTTTTACATAGAACAGCGTTTCCTGTTTTAGCCAGGTCTCTCACTCTAAAAGGGATAGGACCCGCGTTTCTGCCCGTGGCCAAAAAGCCTCAAAAC
>JAODAL010059328.1:0-21553 GCA_025379985.1 Phyllomedusa bahiana
TGTCTTTTTAAATGAAAGGCATCTTAGACATGAAAAATCGTCATGGGTTAAACAAATTTTTTTTGTAATTGGAGGGGTTCGGCCCCCGAAGAGAGGTCCTGGGGAACCCGGGGTCCAATTTCCAACCCAACCTTATCCGTAAGTTTCCCTTAGCCCAAAAAGAGGGGGAGACCTAAGGGGGGGTACTGTTTGCGGTTCCCTCCGCTCCCCGGGCGCCCAACCCGGGGGGGGCCGCCGCTGGGCCCCGGGCGGGCCCCGGGGGGGCGGCGCCGGGCGGGGGCCCACCTGGGCCCCCCTCCTGTGCCGTGGACAACGTGGCTTAGCTATCATCGCTTGCGGGGGTCCGGGGTCCACCCCCAGCCGTTTTAAAAAAAAGTTTTTCAAGCCCCAAAAAAGAAAATTTTTCCCCCTAGGGATAATTTAATTCCTAAGGTTTTTAAGTTTTTTTCTGCAGTTAAAGTAAATAAAATAAAAGTTGTTTTAACCACCCAAAAACATGTGTTAATTTTTTTAGCTCATTTCTGTTGCGCAATTTATAACCAAGGGGTTTAAATTAAAAGTTTTTTTTTTTGCTGTTGTAGTCAGTAAAAAACGGGCAATGTTTTTCAACGCCAAAAAAAGAAATTTTTTCCTATAGCATAATTCATTTTCCGAAGGGGAATTTTTTTTCCCGCTGTTGTAGTCAGTAAAATTTCCCCCTCGTTTTTTAAAACGCCCAAATTTAGCCTTTTTGCGCAAAAAGGGTAATTAAAACGTTTTTTTTGCTGTTTCCAAAGAGTGGCAGTGGCACCCCAAAAATTCCTGGGGCAGGCCCCAGGTTTGGGAGCATAGTAAGGGGGGCGGGGCAGCAGGGTTCATTAAATGAGGCCGAACTTTCTGGGTATCTAGTTGGGTGTGTTGACCCCCCAAAACCCCAAGGGTTTTTTGGGTTGGTTTTACTAGGTCATCCTTTCCTCCCAGGGGGACATCTGACAACCCCAGCCAAAATTTGGGGGGAGGCAAAACACAAACCCCAAGGGCGCATCCCCTTTGCACTACAAATTTCCAGCCGGTTTGCCCCGGCCCGGGATTTGCCCTGTTTTTTTCGCCTGTTCCCTGGCCCCCCGGGGGGATGGCTTTTCCTTTCCCCGGGGGAGCAGAGAAGACCCCTCCCCCCCCCCATTGAGGAAGCCAAAAAATTCGTCCCAAAAACCGGGCGGAAGAAGGTTCCCTTTTCAATTTTTTTTTTGCCGCCGGGTCGCAGAAAAAGGGAAAAACCGTTTGGGCGGAAAAGCCCCCCTCCCAAAAGGGGGGCTGCCCGCAGGGTTTTCCTAACAAAATTTTATTTCCCCCTTTTTCAGGGTTTTGAAACCCTTTTTCCCCTCCCCGGGGGGAGGGGTTTTAACCGGGCCCTCAATTTTCCTTTAAAAAAAACCATGCCCATTTCCCCGGTTTTTTCCAAAACAGGGGATTTTACTTTTTGGTCCTCCCCCCTCCCACCCTCCCAAACTCATATGGAAAAAAAAAAGAACAATTTTAAAAAAAAAGGGGGACAGTCTCATTTTTTGGGGAGGGAAAAAATTCCCAAAAAAATAAAAACCCTTTTCTTAGTAGGGAGCCAAATTTTTAGAAAAACTGGCAAAAAAAGGGGGTTTAAAGTTTTTGTGGGGCCAACCTCGCATAAAACCCGGAATTTTTAAAAAAGGAAGGGTGATTAAACAATACATAAATCGGGGGGTTTTTATTGGGATTAAAAGGGAAAAAATTGGGAGGATTTTTTTAAGGGTTTAAAAATTATAGTAAGGGAAAAGAGGGTTTTTTAAATTGGGGGGGATAGGGGAAAAAGGGCAGAGCAAGTGGGTTGTGTGGTTGTGAATGCAGGGTAGCGCAGTGCAAGGGGCGGGAAACCAAAGGGTACGGGGGGAGTAAACCCCCCTTTGCATCCCAGAAAGTTGCAGCCCAGAGGCTTAGTGAGGCGCAGCGGTAGTAGTCACCTCAGTTGCGGAGCGTTGGCATAAAATCAGCTAACTAGTCGGTACGTAGTTTCTTTTGCTAAGACACCGGAGGACCGAATATGGTATATGTAACTTGTGGGCAGAAAGTGAATCATTGGCCAGGGAGCGAACGTTGGGCACCACGGCCCTGCGTCAACACATCAGGCGTCACCATCCGGTGGGCCTTGGAGAAACGTGGCTCTGATGTGGTTGTGTCCCCAACCTGCCGCCACGCAGCGCCCAATGGCACCATGCCATTGCGAGTCAGTCCAAGGCTCCACCAACCACTGCAGAAGGGAGCTGTTTTCTCTTGCCCTCATCTCCTCTCCAGACGCTCCGCTCCTCGCTATTCATTGGCCCAGCAGGTCAGTTCAAACACAAAAAAAAAAGAAGCGATTGCAAAGAGACAACAGTAATGCGTCCGACCCCCTAAAGTGCAGAAGCAGACGTGGTTGCTCTGTGTCCAAGTTGTGTACTGCAAGTCCTCCCTTCCAAACTGGTGGACGCCTTGAGCACCGTTCAAGAATTAAATTGTCTGTGCCGAGCTAGGTGGAAAGTTCCAATGCATAAATTTATTTTCCAAAAAGTCAGTACCTACCCATCACAATATGTAGAACAGAAGGTGGGTCAGTCCTGACTTAACGTTTGTTCACAACCTGGCACTCGCAGCGACGGACGTCTGGAGCTGTAACTACGGTCAGAGGGCCAGTACAATGTCCTTTACGGCCCATTGGTGAATGTCTTCTGCACAACCACACCAACAATTGTACAGGATGACGCCTAGCTCTCTCCACGTGTGGTCCAAACTGCTGCTGCCTGCAGCCAAGTCCAAATCCTGCTCCACCACCACCACCAGCTCACCTCCACAAGTACTACTCCATCATACCAAAAGTGTAGGGCCAGCGGGTCACCAGTTCACCCTGGTTTCCTTGGCGAACGAAGTCACACAGGGGGGAATGCTCCGCCATGCAGCAAGAAATCGATGTGTGGCTTTCTCCGGCCAACCAAATCGAACCATTTGACGGAAAATGGGGGAAAAAACAGTGCCCGGCTGCCCGAGAGGGAGGCCAGCCCCCTTGCAGGGGCCAAGTGTAAAACGGGTTGTAAAAGGGTTCCTGAAGTCTTCCACCGATTTTCAAAAAATCTAAAAAGGGCCAAAACGTGCATGCTCTTCATCCTTTCCTACAAACCGGGCACCCCCTCCTCGAGAAACGCCTTTCCCCCAACATACGTTGATTGCATTTTTTCCACCCGTTGGAATTCCACCCTCACATGTTGGACCGCTTATAAAACAAGAAAGGCCATTAACGATTTTTTTAAACAGGGGACAGGATCCCCCTGGTAACTTTTATGTCAGCCAGTGGAGCTCATGCGGGCCCCCGTTTGCTGAGGCCATTCAGGGGCCACGTATTTTTCTCGCCAGGACACGGATGGGAACGTCATTTTACTGCTTCATGCCTGGAACCTTTTTAAAAACTGTCTAGGCAGGGGGCTGAAGTGGCGAATAAATCTCACGCCAATCCGGGGAGACTGAAAATGGAGGAAGGGGGAAAGGGCATTTGGGGCACAAGCATTGGGGTTTTTGACCGATTTAAAACGACACTGAGGATGAAAGGAAGGGAAAAAAGACAAGACTCAATGCAAAATTACTGCCGACACCCCTCCACTCATTGGGGGGGGGGGTCACATTATCACGTTTAACAAAAAGGTTTTTGCATATTTTGTGATGGTTTTAAAGCTCTGGCCTTTAAGGGGCCCCTTCGGGACTCCCCTTACTGTTCTCGATCTGTGCCGGCTCCAGAACCTCTACGGTTTTTTTTGACACTATGGGAGGATCTTGCCCTTAGCTTGTTTTTTTTTCCCCACTCCCACCATTGACCCTTGCTATAGTCCAAAATGGGAGCCTTGTTCCCCCCGCTGAGAAGGAGGACAAACTCAAATACTATAGAGAAATCCTCCGTAGTCAGTTGGCCGCTGCCTATGTGCGGCATGGTCCATCCTCTGACAGGTCTGACCGGGGGATTCCTCAGCGCTCACGTACCACTGCCGCGGTTGCTGTGGGAAGGTGTGGGGTTAGAAGCAGTACCAGCTCCATCAGCAGCAACCTAAGTCTGGAGTCGCTGATGAGCAGCTTCCTTCTCCCGCCTAGTGAAGAGGGCACTCGCCAACAGCAGCAGGACCCCCCTGAACCAACAGGTCGTGGCCTACTTGGACAGCACTCTGCCACCCCAGTCAGAAGATCCGCTGGACTACTGGGCGGCCAAACTAGATGTGTGGATGAAATTTGCCGAGTTTGCAGTGGAGAAGCTGTCCTGCCCGGCCAGTAGTGTGGCATCAGAGCGGGTGTTCATTGCGGCGGGGGCCATCGTTACCCCAAGGAGAACCGGCTTTTCCATGTGACCTTTGTCAAGATAAATCAGGCATGGATTGGCCAGAATTTCCGCACACCAATGCCTTAGGCGTCAGATTACATCAGCTATGACGCCCCACCAAAACTTTGAGAAATGAGTCTGGATGCAAAAATCCACTATTCTGCTGTTGCCACCCGCCTGATGCCATACATCTGCTGCCAGTTTCTCCCTCTGCCTACCACCATCTTTACCAGGGACTGGTAATGCCACCCACCTCCACTCTCTGTCATTGTGCCACTCTCTGGCCTACTCCTGTTTTTGCCACCTGCAGAACGTCATTGTGTCACTTTCTGACCTCATGCTGATGCTGCTGTTGATGCCGTGACCTCCACACTGTGTCATTGTGCCACTCTCTGACCTCATGCTGCTGCTGTTGCTGCTGCCGTGCCCTCCACACTCTGTCATTGTGCTACTCTGTGGCCTACTCCTGTTTTAACCACCTCCTGAATGTCATTGTACCACTGTCTGACCTCATGCTGCTGCTGTGGCTCCTGCCATGACCTCCACACTCTCTCATTGTGCCACTGTCTGATCTCATGCTGCTGCTGCTGTTGTTGCCGTGACCTCCACACTGTGTCATTGTGCCACTCTCTGACCTCATGCTGCTGCTGCTACCGTGACCTCCACACTCTGTCATTGTGCCACTCTGTGGCCTACTCCTGTTTATGCCACCTCCAGAATGTCATTGTGCCACTGTCTGACCTCATGCTGCTGCTGCTGCTGCTGTTGATGCCGTGACCTCAACACTGTGTCATTGTGCCACTCTCTGACCTCATGCTGCTGCTGTTGATGACATCATCTCCACACTGTGTCATTGTGCCACTCTGTGACCTACTCCTGTTTATGCCACCTACAGAATGTCATTGTGCCACTGTCTGACCTCATGCTGCTGCTGTGGCCGCTGCCGTGACCTCCACACTCGGTCATTGTGCCACTCTGTGGCCTACTCCTTTTGGTGCCACCATAACACTCTGTCATTGTGCCACTGTCTGACCTCATGCTGCTGCTGTTGATGACATCATCTCCACACTGTGTCATTGTGCCACTTTGTGTGCTCTTGATTTTGCTGCCACCTCCAGAATTTGTCATTGTGCCACTCTGTGGCCTACTCATGCTGCTGCCAAATGACCGCTGTCTCACTGGAACACCTTGTGGTTTCCTAATGCTGTTTCCACCCTCACCACTCTGACGTTGCCACCATGTTTAGTTTTCACCTTCTTTTCACCTGTCAGAAGGAATGGGAAGGATCAGGATTGTCTAGCCAAAAGCAGGAGTGGATACAGAACACAGAAGACATGCAAGTATCCCATTTATCTCTGTTTTGGATCAACTCCTGTTTGTTTTTGGCCTTAGCAATACTAATGGATTATTGACCGATTGAAAGCGGACACTGAAGGATGAAAGCAAGGGCAAAATGATCAGAGACGTCAACGCAAAATTACTGCTGACACCCTCTCCACTCATAGGGGGGGCCTCTACATGGATCAGCGTTTAACAGAACAGGTTCTGTCATATTTTGTGACGGTTTAAAGCTCTGGCCTCATGGAGTGACTCTTGCTGTGACGTCCCCTTACTGTGCTGCGATCTGTGGCGGCTCCAGTAACCTACTACTGTGTTCTTTGACGCTATGGTAGGATCTTAGCCCTTATCTTGTTTCTTTCCAGCTGGCGCTGCCATGAATTTATCAGGCTGCATTCCTGCTTCAGTTTTTTGGTCCGTTTGCCCCCGTAAGTGCCCAGGGAATTTTAGAGTGAAGCAATTCGAATAGCGGCGGCAGTCATGTGTGTCGTATACTAAAACACAACATTGTACAGGGATGTAGCTACAGGGGGTGCAGAGGTAGCAGTCACTACCGGGCCCTACAGCCTCAGGGGGCCCAAAATCCCTTCTGCCACATAGGAAGACACCAGAATTGTAAATGGTGCATGGTAGCTGGGGGGCCCCATTTCACTTTTTGCACTAGGGCCCAAGAGCTTAAAGTTACGCCTCTGGCATTGTATTGTATATTTAAGCATCGCACAACGTTCTACAGCACCCTACAGGCTCTGTGCAGAAAGGAAATAGCTGTTTTTTAACGCGATTCATCCCAAAGTAATTTTGGAACGAAATGGATTTTCTCGGAAAATTCCTCGAAGTCGGCGAACCGAAGTTTTGAGAAATTCGCCCATCTCTAGTGAGGAGTCTAAAATGTCTGTGTCTTAAATTCACAGGGATGAGTCATGGCAGTGTGGATCGAATGGGAAAGAAAAGGGAGAGAGAATAACTTGTCAGAGAAGAGAACAACTCATCAGAAAAAATGTCTCCAGTGAGTCCCTGCATGTAAATATACTGTAATCACTTATATGTGTGCAGAGCACATGCCTACAACTGGTATTTCCCACTATATGGTCACTGTATTGCGATAATATAGTGTAAGGGTTTATATTCAATAATGGCATCGTGTGTTATTCAGTCACTTTGTGGTGGTGATTAGTGTTGAGCGATTACGTTGGCTATCGACATCGGGCGATAGTCGATAGTCGGCCACCATCGATACGTTTTTTCGATAGTTAGCAGTCGATTATGAGCGATGACCATTAAAGTCTATGGGAGAGCAACAACACCTTCATTCTTACACCCAAACAGGGCTGGAGAAGCTGGAATTAATAGCCACAACAGTCAAATGGATACCTGCTACATCTTAGGCACAACACTTAGGCTATAAAAGCCACAGAAAAAAAGTCACACACCATTCACTATCCCTGTCTTGTACCACAGCATGACCCTTAAACCTGCATCACCCACAAATTAAAAAGTGCCAGAAGGCAGTATTATTTGAACCATCATTTTACATGAACTGGACATTGAATATCCCTGTCCTGGAACGCAGCATGACCCTAAAAACCTGCATGACCCACAGATTAAAAAGTGCCGGAAAAAGGAGTCTTTCAACCAGGGGCGTTGCTAGGGTCCTAAAACATCCGGGGCCCGGGCCCTTTGTGTTTTTGCTCAGTAGGGCTGGGTTCACACGGCATTTTTCACGCCACATTGTGAACTGCGGCAATGATTTTGTTTTTACAGAGAAAAACCTTCTGCTCCTGTCACTAATTTTCAGCATATTCACACAGAGTGACCCTATATCTATATACCTGCCTCAGCAGTCACAGCACAATGAAAATCACCAATGACAAATTTACTTTTTCAAAACCCCTCACCTCCGTATGACAGTGTAATACCCCTAAACAGTCACCAAAACATACACCTACACATGGAGAAAATCTACCAGACAAATGATTGTTACTAAAAACACTCCTACAAAACAAAGTCCCAAAACTATTACTACAAAGGACCAAATAATCCTGCCAGACCCTGACCAAACGCAATCCCCATATGTGACTATCAGCTGTACACAGGCTCTGATTACATATATTACCGCCATACAGTGACCAAATAGTGGTAGATACTAGTTGTATGTAGACGCTCTGCAGACATATAAGTGATTACACTGCAGTTACATTTAGTGACTCACCGGAGACCTCATTTACTGATCAGCGTCGTTCACTTTCCCTTTTCTTTTCCATCCGGTTCACACCTTCATGCTGATATCTCCTGGCCAATACTCGACCCTGCAGATTTGGACAAAAATATCTTAGAATCCTCACATTTCCAGCAACTCCTTAATTATAGGTATGTAAGTCCCCTCAGTTAGGTAGGTGTATAGGTCCCCTCAATTAGGCAGGTATATAGATATAGGGTCAATGTCAGGCAGGTATATAGATATGGGGCACTGAGGCAGGTATATAGATATAGGGTCAATGTCAAGCAGGTATATAGATATAGGGCCACTCTCAAGCAGGTATATAGATATGGGGCACTGAGGCAGGTATATGGGGCCACAGGCAGGTATAGGGGGCCACAGGCAGGTATATGGGGGCACTGAGGCAGGTATATGGGGCCACAGGCAGGTATATGGGGGCACTGAGGCAGTATATAGGGGCACTGAGGCAGGTATAGGGGGCCACAGGCAGTATACGGGGCCACAGGCAGGTATAGGGGGCCACAGGCAGTATAGGGGGCCACAGGCAGTATAGGGGGCCACAGGCAGGTATAGGGGGCCACAGGCAGTATATGGGGCCGCAGGCAGTATATGGGGCCACAGGCAGGTATAGGGGGCTGCAGGCAGGTAAAGGGGACCGCAGGCAGGTATAGGGGCACAGCAGTAAGGGGCAGGAGTAAAGGGGCGCCTGGGGCCCCGGCAGGTATAGGGGACCACAGGCAGTATAGGGGCCACAGGCAGTATATGGGGCCACAGGCAGTATATGGGGCCACAGGCAGTATAGGGGGCCGCAGGCAGGTATAGGGGCCGCAGGCAGGGATAGGGGGCCACAGGCAGTATAGGGGTCCACAGGCAGGTATAGGGGACCACAGGCAGTATATGGGGCCCCAGGCAGTATAGGGGGCCACCGGCCGGTATAGGGGCACCGAGGCAGGTAAACGCTAACAAAATAACAACATTAAGACACACCTTATCATCCCCGGCGAGCGCGCTCTGTCCTCTTCAGCCCGCGCTCCTCCCGCAGTTCCTCGGGCGCACAGCCTGTGACGCGCTGTGCGCCCGAGGACAGACAGCGGCGTGATGAGGTCATTACATCGCGTCGCTGCCAGCTGAGCCGCACGGGGCCGCGCCGGGTCCTCAGCGCTAAGAGGACCCGGCGCAGCCCCGCTGTGTCGGACCCGGAGACGGTCCGACACTGTCTGCGGGGCAGGGAGCGCTCGCTCTCTGCTCCGCAGAAGCCCGCAGTTGTTGTGCGTCCAACGGACGCACATGTAGCTGCAGGGCCAGTCGGTGCTCCAGGCCCATGGCAGCGGCCTGGAGCCCGGGAGGTTCGGGTACAGGGAGTTTTATTCGGGGCCCGAGCCCCGAATAAAACAGCCTAGCGACGCCCCTGCTTTCAACCACCATTTTAGTTGAACTGGATATTGACTATATCTGTCCTGGACCGCAGTATGACCATTAAACCTGTCTGACCCCAGATTAAAAAGTGCCGGAAAAAGGAGTCTTTCAACCACCATTTTAGTTGAACTGGACAGGAACTATACCTGTCCTGTGCCACAGCATGACCAGGGCGGAGTTTACATTGGGTGCGGTGAGAGCCCAGGCTGGCGTCCGTCATCTATTAACACGCAGGTTAAATGCCCTGATGACGCAGCAACGAAAACTGTCGTGCTGAAGCAGAGTGCGGAAGCGGAAGAGTGAGAACTCCAGCCTTCCTCAGTACACAGTCAAGACCTGGGTAGCGCTCGCCCCTCCGTATGAGTCCGGCTTATTGAGCTTCACTTGGAAATACTGGTGGTTAACGCTCCTGTTCCACCCAGGTGCCTTTTTCTTGGCATTCCTTTTCTCATTTTACTCAACGTGCTGGAGGAAATTGTCTCTTTACTTTGTTCTCTGTCCATGCTCCATACTCCATGTCCTCTGAATAATCTACATCTGGTCAAGTTTTCCTGTACCTCCCTCGTACAATTCAGAGGAATTTTTTACCAGCTATTTTGTACATGCAAGTTTTTTAGTAGTTTAATTCTAGAAAACACATTTTTAAAATAGGATGGAATCCCACTATGTCTTTGTTTCTCTTTTTTTAATTGTATTAAATGGGTTGTCTCAATACAGGGATTGATAGCTATGTTAAAGATCTTGCAAAAACAAGTTATTTTGCAATATGTGTCCATTAACAGTGTCCTACCTATTCCTGTTTCTGACAGCACCATCACCCTTGAGCCACTCTTGACAATTGTGAAGAACAAATGTCTGTTAGAAACAATTTTTTTTTTATAATAGGACCTGTAGTATAGCTGCATTTCAAAGCAAAATGCCCCCAAAAATTCAAAGCATGACCCTTGAGCCACTTTGGACAATGGTGAAGAACAAATGTCTGTTAGAAACAACATTTTTTTATAATAGGACCTGTAGTATTGCTGCATTTCAAAGCAGCATGACCCAAAAAATTATAAAAATGACTTCTCAGCCACTATTAAAAATTGTGAGGGAGAAATGCCACTTAAAAGCCACATTTCTGTTCCAAAGGACCATAATTATAGCTGTATCTCACAGCAACATGACCTCAAAACCATTGACAATGCGAAAACTTCTTAAAATAAAGTGAGTAAATGGAATACGGTGTTGTCATAAAACCTTGCTGATTTTTACAGTCTCCTCACAGCAAAACCAGCAATGTGAACTGTTGGGAAAAGAGAATAAAAATTGCAGTAAGAAATGATCATTTTAAAAAATTTTTTCAAGGGACATTTCTGTTTGAAGAGGAATGTGAAGTAGACCGGCAACTAACGGTGAACCTCGGCAATTGGGGCCACAACATCATCAGGATCCATGCCTGATTATCTTGATGAAAGTAAACGATCCACATTATTGTGGAAAGCCGGATTTTTTGTCTGTAATGACTCTCCAGCGTGCTGGGGTCGCCAGATATGACGCGGGCTGGGGGCGGGAAAAAAACCTCTAGGCGTACGAGCCAGCTGGGCCCATTCGTCCATTTTGGATCCCCAAAGTCTTTTGGGGTCCGGAACACATCCAAAAACATCGGTTTGGACGCAGATATCGTGCCCCTGATCTTAAGCTGATCTCGTGTTTTGGGATGTGTGCCCTGAAATTGCATGCGTTGGTGAGGTGGGTAAACAAAGTTTGCCAGAGGTCACCCAATGGCTTCTGCCCCCTTCCCTGTGCGCCGCTACCCCCTACTTGGACTTACTGCTGTCCGTGTGATGTTGTTCCACGTGACATTTGGGGAACGTGAAGAGACGAACAGAGCCCTTGATCAATCAAAAGGGCCCCATTTCCTGCATTTTACTCTCTATTTGGGTGGGGGAAAGGAAAGTGGCTGGTTTGTTTTGTACCGGGGATCCAGGAGGGGGCCCCCAGTAACTGTTGTTCTTTTTGGGGCCCTTAATGGAGGGGTATGTTGGAGGAATTTGGGGCATCCCAAGCACTATTGAGAGAGGAGCCTTGATTTCCCAAAACCCCTGGGCGAGGGGCACTAGCAAAAAGATCTTCTCATCTTCTCCCCCCCCAAATTAGCGCCCAAACCCTTTTCCCCCCTCTCCGCTGCCTCCGGGACGCTTCAACACAGCCCCGACTTGCCTAGATGATGCACCCCGGAGCTGATGCGCCCCCCTTGCCTACTCTGGACCCCCAACCATGCCTAAGAAGGGGCGATGAAATGGAAAAATTTGGGGTTGTGGATTTGAGGGGAGAAAGGGCCCCTGTCCGCATCTGTGTCCTCTCCTCCTCCGCGCTGGGGGACCTGTTTTTTCAAGTGTCCAACGATCGTTCCAGAACTAAGATCACCACAATGTCATGCGACAGGGCATTGTCCGCACTGACCATTTTGGTGGCTTTTTTTAAAATGGCAAGGGTGGTCAGAGCTCTTTCCCTCCCATTCGGTGGTCAAAAACCCCATCCCACCCTGTTGCAGGCCCTTTTGTCATTCGTCGGTAATGGGATTGCGCTGCTGCCCCAAACGCTGGAGCATGTGGAGGGGGAATTCCAGCGTGTTGCCACGTCAACAATGAGACGGTTGACGGGGGCCGAGCTGACGCTGCAACGCAGCCAGGCGGGACGAAGAAGGTGCGAACAGCGGAAGTGCGAACTTAGACTTCGAGCCTTCCTCAGCAGGCAGCGTCCCCGGGTAGCTCTTTAGAAATTTCTGGAGGGACAAGGTTCATGACTGGGGCCAGGCAAGGGATGTGCTCCAGCCTACCGATCTTAAGGGCGGCCAGCAGATTTCGAAGTTATCCACACCCCCTTGCCTGGCACAAGGTTCTTGGCACCCAGCAAGCCCCGGGTTCGTTGCGGGAGAGCCGCCCAAAGCTCCTGACCTGTGTGTGGACGGTCTCCAAGACGATTAATTTCAACACGGCCTGTTTTCTTGGGCATGTGATGCCACCAGAGGACCTTGGGGGAAAGAACCCTACACCATCCTGCGGTTTGGAAGAGGGCGTGCGCCGAGCCTGAGAGCCACCGTCACCCCCAGGGACATCCCCCCAGCTCCCAGTGAGCTATCACAGAATATAACGGCCTTGGCCGTGCTTATATCCATGTGTCGGTGGTCAGATGGACTTTTCCGGACACAGATGCAGACAACGTGCTTGAAATTTTAGATGAACGTGGCTGGCCAGGGCAGGGAGGGCCCTTTTTCTGGCATGAAATGCCTGCTCGGCATTTGGTTTTTGGGGGCAGGCAAGGCCATGACGTGGCGGAACCATCTGTGTCCACCAGACGGAAAGGCAACATTTCCAAGGCCAAAAGCCTGGCAACGCCGACATTTCAGGCTTTTGGCTTTGGGATGGTTTGGGTTAAAGTGTTTCTTCTGCTCCAAAAACCCGGAAGACAGAAGGATGGCTGCTAGACTGGCCGCTGTACGGCATGCAGGTCGTCAGACTGGCGGTGGGAGAAGGGGTGGGATGGGTCTTGGTGGTTTCTGGTGGTTCTCGGGGGACGGTGGAGGCTGAAGCGGAAGCTGATCCCTGAAACATGACTCTGGGAAAAACTGGGCAGCTGAGGAACGCTTGGTGGTGGGGGAGGAGGCGGAGGACAGAGGGTGTGACAGTGGTTGGAGGCCCGGCGTCGCTCTGGCCTTTTTTGGCAAGTTTTGCCTCCATTTCAACTCATGCAGTCGCTGCATGTGACTAGACATGTTGGTGGTTTGGTTAACCACCAAGGTTCTTGCCTCTACTTATGCGTTTACGGCAAAGGCGCATATGACATCGCTGGGTGAATCAGAGGCTTGCTAAAAAGAGGCCCAGGCTTGAGAGGTCCTGGACCTTTTTAAACGGGATAAGCGAGGAGCGGGGTTTGCGTGACTGTGGCTGGGAAATCATATCAGCGGACTTCTGCGACCGCCCTCTCCCTTTTTGAGGCGGGAATCCTACTGACACTACCCCATCGTCTTCCTCCTCATCCAAGTGATGAAAGCGCTCGCAAGCAAATTTTTGCTGAAAAACCACGTTGGATCCGCAATGTCGTCATCATATCATCAACACGGTGACTTGGTCGTCCTGACATTCTGCATCCAGGAGCTGCGGGCTACAAGCAAAGGGACTGCAAGGCGTTTGCCGACCGCCGGGATTTTTGCCGATTGACCGGCTTCCTCCCCCTCTGATGGCATCAGTAACTGGGCGTCAGAGCAGAGAAAATCATCCTCTTTGGCTTTTGTTCTTTTACCATGCTTTCTGACCCCAACCGCATTTTGTCATCAAAGAGGTCTTCAGAAAATGGTTATCCACAGTGGGGGGTTTAAACGAGTTGACTTTTGGGCTGCTTCATGTTGCACGGATGCGTTTGTTGCTGATGACGACTTTTGTGGCCGTGACTGGGCGGACGTGGAGGTAAGACTGCTCGATGCAGGTTGCTTAACCACTGAAGGACAGTTTGGCGACGCTGTTCGTTACTGAGATTCACAGGGCCTGACCACCATTGACAGGCCTGACGGTCCTGCAACTGACGATCCGCTGGCATGCGTGTTGTTGCCAGCACTGGAAGGAGCACCTTCTCTCGTACCTCTACCTCCATGTCCTACCCCCCTCTTTGCTCGCTTACCCAGGGCTGCCGTCAGAAATTTTGGGGCCCCCTAAAGCTAAAACACCTGGGCCCCTGTCAACTCCGCCCCCTGTCAACTCCGCCCCCTGTCAACTCCGCCCACTGTCAACACCGCCCCCTGTCAACACCATCACTCCGCCCCTAACAACCTTATGGGGGCCCCACCACCTACAGGGGCCGTATGGGGGCCCCACAAACTACAGAGGCCTTATGGGGGCCCCACAATATACAGGGGCCTTATGGGGGCCCCAGGGGACGGGGCAAGGGGCCCCGGGCGCTACTGGCCACTTGAAATAGATCACTATGGCGCACAGCGCGACTTGCAGAGTGGGCCTCTCCCCCTCAGTAGCGCCGGGTCCCACCACTCCATCTCAGTTGCACTGGGCCACATCCAAGTCCTGTAGTGGCCCCCATAAGGCCCTTGTATATTGTGGGGCCTCTATAAGGCCCCTGTATATTGTGGGGCCCCCCAAAGGCCCCTGTAGTTTGTGGGGGCCTCATAACATTCAGGGGCCTTGAATGGGGCCCCCACAAAATTTAGGGGCCTTGAATGGGCCCCCCACAAACTACAGGGGCCTTATGAGGGCCCCACAACTACAGGGGCCTTATGGGAGCCCCACAAACACAGGGCCTTAAGGGGACCCCCACAGGATTGCTAAGTGGCCCGGCGCTGCAGGGGCCGGCGCAACTAAGGTGGAGAGGAGGGGTCCAGCGCTATTGAGGGGGAGGGGCCGGCGCTGCGGGTCACGCTGCGCACCATCTCTTTTAAATTTAACTGAAACTTACTACTTCATAGCGCAGCAGCTCCTGACTGACAGCCGGGCGGCCCTCCTCCTTCCTTTGGCCGTGGGCAGGAAGCGCGGACAATTTGAATCAGTGAGGCCCGCCCATGGCCAGAGGAAGGAGGAGGGCCGCCCGGCTGCTCAGTCAGGAGCTGCTGCGCTTGAAAATATAAGTTACGTTAAAAAAGGTGGTGGCACGTGACTCGCAGCCTGGGCCCCTCCCCCAATAGCGCTGGACCCCTGCCTTTCCCCCTTAGTTGCGCCCGGGGCCCCTCAACGCCGGGGGCAGTGGGGGAATAATGGTAGGGGAAAGGCCTGCGGCCTCTTTTCTCACCATTATAAAGAAGCAAGGGGGCGGTACCTGCCGACGGCGGGGGTCCCCCCCCCTTCACATTCTGGCCCGGGGCCCTACGGGGGACTTTTGTACCCCCCTACGGGGGCACGCGCTTACCCCCCTGAATTTTGCCCTATTCAAAAAAAATAAAAATTTTAGAAGGGATGGAAGAGTTTTTTAAAGCCTCTTTTTAAAGACGGCAAATCAAGCTATTTTCAAATCCTCAAACCAAAAAAAAAAAATTTCTGATTCCCTTTAATGCAAAATAGATCTATCAACAAAGCTGGCCCGCCCAAAGGAAAAAAACTTCTAAATGTATTCGGGATAATAAAGGTATTTTTGGCACCTTTCAATTCACCTGTTGAGTACAAATGTGTATTCACATTTAAGTAAAGGGGCCTCAATGAACAAGCGTAGTGCGCCAAAGTGAAAAAAACCCCTTTTCTGTAAGGGTATTGGGTAATAAAAGGTATTTTTTGGGACCTGTCATTTTACCTTGGTAACTACACAATGGGTGGATTCAATTTAACGCAAGGTGGCTCTATCAACAAATCTGGACTGGGCAAAAGTTTCAAAAAACACGTATCTGAATGTATTCGGATAATAAAAGGTATTTTTGGCACCTACAAATTTACCTGTGGTGACTACAAAATTGCTGTATTCAAATTTTAAAATGCAAAGTAGATCTATCAACAAAGCTGGGGCCCGCGCCAAAGTGAAAAAACCGTATCTGAAATGTATTCGGATAATAAAAGGGTATTTTTTGGCACCCTTTTAATTCACCTGTGGTGACTACAAAATTGCTGTATTCACATTTAGTGCAAGGTGCCTCAATGAACAAAGCTGTAGTGCGCCAAAGTGAAAAACACGTATCTGTAATGTATTCGGATAATAAAAGGATTTTTTGGTCCTATTCCCAAATTTACCTGTGGTAACTAACAAATTTCTGGATTCAAATTTAACTGCAAGGTGGCTCTATCAACAAATCTGGACTGGGCAAAAGTGCAAAAAACACGTAACTGTAATGTATTCGGATAATAAAAGGTATTTTTTGGCACCTTTCAATTCACTTGTGGTGACTACAAAATTTGCTGTATTTACATTTTAAATGCAAGGTGCCTCAAGAACAAAGCTGTAGTGCCCCAAAAGTGAAAAAACACGTATCTGTAATGTATTTTGGATTTAAAAAAAGGTATTTTTGGCACCTATTAACCTGTGCTGACTACAAAATTGCTGGATTCTAATTTAACTGCAAGGTGGCTATATCAACAAAGCTGGAATGGGCAAAATTGAAAAAGAACACCTATCTGAAATGTATATTGATAATAAAAGTGGAGTTTTGCACCTAACAAAGAGACCTGCAGTTACTAGAAAAGATGTGTATCCTAATATAAGTTCAGGCTGCCCAATATCCAGGAAATATTTCAATAGAAAACTGTTAATAATGAAGCTATTACAGTGCAATGTCTACACTATGTCTTGGTGAACTTTATCCAGTATTCTTTATAGAGCTTGTCTGTGTTCACCCACGCCCCCCCCCCCCCAATCCCCTCCGTGACTTTACAGCGGTAGATGCTCCTTTAAAATTCTCTACCTTACTACATAAAATCTTCCAAACTCTAATCTAACTAAATTGTAAGGATCACAGCTAACGTAAGCTTCTCTGTGAAGAAATAGAAAATTTTGGAGCTTTTTTGGACACAGGCAGAGCGACGTCCTCTGCTATGAGCGGGGAAGACCGATCTGAACAGGAAGGGCTGTTCTATGAAAATGGGGCCCAATTGAAACCCAACACTCCAGTCAAAAGTCGCACCACATTCCCCTGCTCTATTCTGTAATCTGTTTTGCGGGCCGCCAAAATGACGGAAGGCCGAAAATGGCGCGATTTTAAATAATGAGCACGATTTTAACCTAAATTATGAGACAAAAAATTTCGTAAACATAAAAAACTGTCCCATTAAAATTTTTGTCGATAATAATCGCTAACATAGTAGGATTGTGGTCATGGTGTGGTGTTATTATTTAATTACTATGTGGGGGTGATATGAGGTCATGGTGTTGTGGTATACGGTCTTAGTAAATCTTTTGGTAATAGCCTAGGGATTCTGGTTTTGTGTAGCGATGTTATTTGGGAAACTTTTTTGATATTATTTAGTGGTTTTATATTAGTATTTTGTTTTATTTTTTTAATATTTTGCTTTTTTTAAAAAGGTCCCACCCGGGGGAGGGGACTTTAATCTTTGCCCTTTCAGTTTACCACAGGTGTCCGCTGAAATTGGTAATGGAAATAGGAGCCCCAGCGCCCCCATTTAAAATAAGGGTTTTAGTTGATGATGTCTCATACAGTCTTAAAAGTTAAAGTAGACCAGGGGGGGAAACCGACAGGCGGCAGAGGCAGGGGGGCCCTATGGGCTTCTTAAATAACCCCGGGTGGGCATGGCCCCCCCGTAGCATGGATATACATAAAAAAAAAAAACGGATACTAATAATCCAAAGAAAAATCTCTCACCCTGTGTGGTGCTCCAAAGGCTGAAATTCAGGCATTAGAATACCTTTCCCCCTTGGTTGTGCCAGAGGGCAAAGGAAAATGGGAGAGGTTGATGATGAAAAAGGCACACAGGATCAAAACAACCCCGGTAAAAAAGGGGGGCCCGAAAATTCCGAAAAACCTACGGCAACTTTGCGGATGGCTACGGCAGCAAAACCCACCGGGGGCCATCCTTTCCTCCTGGGCCCTTTTAATCATAAACATAGAAATTAAAAAAAACCCCAAATTTTTTTGGTTTGGAACGTTTTTTTAAAAAAAAAATTCCTTTATCAACCCTTTTTTAAATTTTAAATTTTTTTTTTTCCCCCTTTAAAAAACCCGTAATCTTCCCTTTACTTTTGGGAAAACCAAATTAACCCAACCATAAACTTTTGTCCGTCCCGACACAAATATGAAAAAAAAAAAAAGCAAGAGCTCAGATTTTTTTGTTGCGGCCGCCTGTGCCGTTTAAAGGGGTAAATCCATGATAGGGTCCCCGGGGTGAGGGGGATCCGAAAATCAGGGGGAAAACTGGCACACAAATGGCGATTTTGGGGGAAACTCCTCCCTTCCTCAAGCATAAAGGTCAGGTATCTCCTCCTTAAAAAAAGGGAAATGGGAACATTAACCCCTTTAAAAAACCAAAGAAATTTTAAAAAAAACTCTAAGATTAAAACACCATTCAATCCCTGGGGTGAGTGTTTCCCGGGTGGAAAACCATAGCCTTTTTTTTAAAAGCTGTTTTTAAAGCCATATTTTTTTATTAGCCCAATTTTTTTAAAAACGCCCCCCGGGGTATATTTCATGGCGAGTTCCGCAAAATGTCTGAACAACTTTCCCAATTGATTTTTATGTTCTGTTATCATAGAAATTTTTTAATAACTCCCCGTCTCTTGGCCAACCTGATAGCTTTATGCTCGTTGATCTATTTGACTGTTTGGGGCTGGGCCCAAAATATATCACCCAAGGGCATTCGTGTCACCCCTTTTTTGCTGTTACACGTATGGAAACCTTGTATTTTAACGGAGAGAGGAGACAATTAGTCTTAGATTTATCAAAAGAGAACTCAGTGATAAAACCTCAGCTGAGGTTTTAGAATTCAGAATTTTGTAAACCCTTTGAATCCTAGTATGAATTTTGTCGCCCAGGCGTCAATTTTATTGCACACATTAGTAGTGTAGAATGCTCTTACATTTATGAACCTCTTCTACTGCGGGTCATAGATTAGGTGCTCTTTAGCTCCAAAATGACAAACCAGGCTCAGGTAGACCACTATTAACTTGGTGTCCTTGTTCTAAATGTTTTGCACCTAGTTTTGCATCCTCCCGTCATAAATGTGTAGAATCATATGGTTGTAGTGCGACATATCCCCAGAATGAGCCCCGATCTCAGGCTTATTACAAAGTGCCGCGAGCTCCCCATAATGCGCCTTATTTTGGCGTGCGTCTGATTATAAATCTAGAGAACAGATCTGTGCCAGTTTTTGGACTGAAAGGACACAAGACTACTGGCGCAGCCCCATACATACATGTCACCTTTAGTGTATCAAGAGGCAAAGTAAGTAAAATTCAATGTACTCTGTCAAATGCCTTCTCTGCATCCTAACCCACAAGCAGATATTGATGGGCCAAATCACTCAAGTGCTGACAGGGATTTGCTGGTCCATTTTGACCACAACCTGCTCTGGATCTATGATACCATGAAGAGTAGGCTTAGCCTATTTGATATTACCTTTGTCTGACATTTGGTGTCTGTATTCAATAATGAGATATGCCTTAAATTCACAAGAGATGAGGACATTTATCTGGTTTTTGGGAGTGTAATGACGTCTACTTCTAACATTTCATTAGATAAAGAGCTGGTGGCGGCTGCCATATTGGATGATCTTATAAAATTTAAGTGCCCGCAACATTTCAGCCAAAGAGATATACTTAGTGAGAAAAGATGTGTTTCAAAGTTTTGGGGGTGAAAAGCATCTCAGAAATGTGTTGATATGTGATAATGTATATTGATTTGGCAGCAGAAGGGTCCTTGTCCAGATTATAAAGAGTAGGATAGTATTATCTACAAAATTCAACAATGCATTGGTTATTTTGTTCTCCCATTTTGTAATTTAGCAAAGCTATTTTCTGCTTCGCTATATGACCTTTAAGTTATTTGGATAACAAATTGCTTGATTTAATATTGTTGAGATAAGAGTTAAGTTTAGCTTTTCTCTGAGCTAGCTCATGCGAATAGGCCAGTAGTGACTGTAAATGTTTCCTAGGCTCACTTAAGCATTTTGCCCCTTTTATAGAAGGTGCTTGTTTATTGGCTTGTTCTCCTTGATTAATCTGAGAACATTTTAGGATGAGGTCAGATTCTAAGCATCTCTTTCCAATGGCACTTTATTTAATGAAAACGCCTCTCATAAACACTTTATGAGCTTTCCAAAGTATAAACATGTCCAAGATAGAGGAAGCATTTTGTGTGATGAGTCTAAGGTCCTATTTCAATTTCTGGACACACTAGAGTAATTAAGGATGAATTCATTTTGGATCAAAAGGACTACTATTGGAGGGCAATTAGGTTTTTTTTTTTCAACAGGGATATTGAGGAATGAGCTGACCATTTTGTATTCCTTTCTGTATGTCCACTACCTTTAAGGCTATATCTATATGGGAAAATTAAAATAGCGTTTAACTTTGCTGCACTGCCACGCCTTTTTTGCACAAAAAAATGCGGTCAGATGGGCTGCACGGTAATCTGACAGGAGTCTGGCAGAAGATAGAACATGTCCTATCTTACAGCGGACTGCTGGTGGCTTCAGTAGAAAACCTTTGCTGTGTAGACTACGGCATATTTGAAATATGTCCCATCGGAAGGGAACTTGAAACCTTAAACAAATAGCCCACTCTGCCAGCAGCAAGAGAAAAGGATGACCTGAGAAAGGATGGGTATGAGCATATATAGTGTTGTGGGAAAATATTCAGCATAATTTATTAATTGAAATTCTTGTTCTTTCTAGACTTAGGAGTCCAGTGGGAGGTCCTAATCAGGTGACAATATATATATATATTTTAATATATATTATTTTATATATAATATATATATATATATATAATATAATATATATTATTATATATAATGTGGGTATATAAAAAGACACATACTGTATTCATGGTTTTCTCACTATCCGACATCAAATCAGAGTAAACCTTACCCGTTTTAGGTCAGTTAGGATTACCAAAATTATTTATATTTGCCAAATGTCAGAATAATGAGAGAGAGAGAATTTTTAAGGCATTTTTAATTACTTTCTACAAAGTCAACAGTTTACATACATTAGGATTACTATGCCTTTAAACAATTTGGCACAGCCCATATGATGATGTTATGTCTTTGGAAGCATTTGAAGGTTTATTGGCATCTTCTGAGTTAGAGACACCTGTGGATGCATTTTAATGCACATCAGAAACACACTGCTTCTGTGTGTAACATCATAGGAAAGTCTAAAGAAGTCAAGATATCAGGAAGAGATTTGTGGACTTGCACAAGTCTGAATCATCCTTGGGTGCAATTTTCATATACCTGAAGGTGCCTTGTTCATCTGTTCAAACAAATTTTACGCTTTACAAAAAAGATGGGGTGTCCAGCCATACCGCTCAGGAAGGAGATGGGTTCTGTGTCTCAGAGATGAATGTGCTTTGGTCTGATATGTGCATACAGTATCAACCCAAGAACAAAAGCAAAAGACCTTGCAAAGATGCTGGTGGAAGCTGGTAAGATTGAGTCATTATCCACAGCTAAATGAGTACTGCATCAACATGGGCTGAAAGGCCACTCTGTCAGGAAGAAGCCATTACTGCTGCAGCTCCAGTCTCCCAGCACGTGCGTCCCTGCTCTCTAGGGCGCGCGCACGCCGGCTCTGTTAAATTTAAAGGAAACCCCAAAC
>JAODAL010059329.1:0-21552 GCA_025379985.1 Phyllomedusa bahiana
TAGAAAGGCGCTACTAAAACCCCCAAATCACTGCGCACCTCACTAATACATGTAAGAGCAGTAACAGGACATGTAGTACCGCACTGTACTGTAGAGGGGCTACTAGACCGCCAATCACTGTATGCACCTCACTAATACATGTAAGAGCAGTACAGGACATGTAGTACTGCACAGTATTATAGACAGGCGCTACTAAACTGCCAATCACTGCATGCACTGCACTAATACAGATGTTTAACACGTCCATGATAATTGGTTGGATTTTCCATCAATCAAATGAGCTGCAGATCAGCAGTGTCTGTGACATTGTACGGTGAGTGTGATCTCAAGACAAAATGTCCCAGAAAAGACTATTATATAGTGGAAACCTTGTATCCTGAGCTCACTGTAACCTGAGGGACCATTGTATACGTATTTTAAAGAAAACAAGCAGCACTTCTTCAAATACAGAAGCAATGACTCAGGGTGCCAGCAATTTTGAACTTGATCCAAAGTCAATAACCAGATACAGTATATACATAAAACTAATTCCAGCAGTCCAGGAGAAAAAAAAAGAGACAATCCTTTATTCCATTGTGTCAAACAAACAACATTTCGACAGTGAGTGTTATTACCCCCCCATTAAGTGAATGATGAATGAATCGGATACAATCATGTGTATAATAAACAGTTTACATTTATATAAAGTGCATCAAACGGCATTCACAAATGTATCCTAAAAGTAATGGAATAAAAATAAAGTGCAACATTGTGTAGAAGGGCCAAAGGTGCGGTCTTAGAGGGGAGGTATTTATCACCAAAATGGCTGGCCTCGGTGATATAAAAAACCCATAGATTGTGCCAGTGACAGTTGTTACTAAGTAGGTTATTTTCTGCTATAATCCGGGTCAGGTTTTTCATGGAGCGGCCGGAAAGGTCGCTCCAATACTCCAGCCCAGGTCTTACCAGCCGAATAAAAGACAGCCGGTGCAGGAAGTCAGGAGGTGTTTCTGGACCTGCGAGCAGGAACTGTGTACTGCCTGAGCTGTGAAGCTGTGTAGGCCTGAGGTTATGCTGTTGGTGATGTGATATTCACACTTGCTTGGACGCCATCCTGGACCGTCCTGGGGGTATCTTAGCTCACAGGATCGTCGTCTTCAGTAGATCAGTATTGGCAAATAAATCTTCTGGCACCAGTAGTCTCTTTAAGCTGGCCTCAGCCAGTTTTATTCCACAGGCAAAGTCAGTAGAAATGCAACAAAACAAAACCCTAGGCCTGTCTGGCCACTACCTTGACACAGGTACCATCCCTCTCTATAAAGGGTCTGGACCTAATGTCTAACATTCACAACCCACTTTTGGTCAGTCTCCTATTGACCCCTTCTGGCTTCCCTCAAGCCTGGGGGTAAGAGCCTTTTTCTCTCTGGCTCCACTGTTGCTCCAAAACTCTGGCAGCACACCACACCCTCTGAACACCTGTAGTCCCAGGCTTTTTTTTTTTTTTATCAAGAAAATTTTTATTATTTTTCTTTAAAATTAGGGTTTATAACAAGAACAGGCATTTATAGCAAAAGCAAGGTTACATTCGAATTTCTTGACATTCAGTTTTCCAACCACGCCCAACAATATACATTATAATGAAACTAGCAAAAGATGCAGGACATAGTGGGGTGTGCCAATACCTTGTATAACCTGTTATTAATACTATAACATAGTGTAACAGAACATAACATAAGAGCTCCCTTTGATGGCCTTTAGTCCTAATGATTACACACCCATGTTCTCTACCCATCGTCATTGTGTTCTCGCTAATCTGCAGTCTCCCCAGTGATCCCGCAAACCCGGGTGTTTTAGGTACAAGAAGTTCCCCGGGTGAAGGGAAGCATAAGGTGATTTTATATCTGAGTCTGATAGAAATGCAGTAATAAAATAATCCACATTCCGAAGAACGATTCTGTCTTTGTTTCCTTTTTATATATCATAGCTATTTTTATCCATTTCCATGTGGTGTCTGACTGATTGTACAACCATGGCTATAGTCGGACCTTTTTGGCTCTAACCAACTTAGCTAATAAGCATTGTTTTTGGGGCCCCATCAATATAATAGTGGTACTTTGTTGCAAAAATTTTGTCCCACCTAATACCCTTTTTACTGGAAAGTTATGAAACAAAATCTGTAGAGGATCCATTTGGATTGAGATGGATAATTTCCGTTTTAGCAACCGAATCAATTCTGCCCAGAATTTTTGTGTTTCTGAACATGACCATATGCCGTGAGTGAGGTCAGTAAGAGGTTGTAGGCATTTCGGACACTCTGATATCCGCTCTGGGAAAGATGGGTGTGGCGGGATGTTGAAGCCAAATACCGCTCTATGCGCCACTCTAAAATATGTGTCTCTTCAAGTTTCGCTGATCAGGGCTTTAATAATTTGATTCCACCCTTCTAATACCCCTTCTGATATATTGTCCCAGGCTTTTATAGGCCTCTAGGGACGTGTCCAAATCCTGGCCTGGAACACGGGGTGTAGATGCCCACCTGACACATTGTCTATTACCAATTAGAGCCGACCTAGGAACGGCTGAAAAGCCAAACTATCTGCACAGTGCTGCCAATCGCTTACTGCGGCTGACAAGTTATATGGCAGACTCTTATCCCACCAAGGCCAGATACCCTTGGTGGCGTGTTCTTTGCAGGTCTCCGGCTGCACACCCTCTAGTGGCAGAAACATGCGACTACCAGCGGTCGCTCTGCCACAGTGAGCATATTGCATTTCGTTTTGTATACCTGAAGCAAGGACTTTCTGTTAAATGGTGTTCTGTTTTATGCTGAAGTCAGGCTGAATTTGTTTATGACACCGTGGACCTTAAAATAAATGCATCTTTTGTTTTGGACTAAAATCCCTGTGTGTGCTTGCCTTGGCGCTGACCCCTCACAATTATTATAAGGGCCTAGTTATTTACAATAAAAAAGGGGGCGACATGTATGATCGGCTTTACGGCCTGTTTTTTGGCGTATATGCGCCTCCCTCCGGCCCGAATCCCCCTGTCGGTCGCAGGGATGCAGTGTTAGGCGCAGCTTTGGGCCACTTTCAGCTGCGACCCGCATGAAGGGGCGGGCAGTGGGCGCGATGTGGGCGCGGTGTGTAGCGTTCCGGGGGGGGACGCGGCGCGCTCGAAAACTCAGAGGCTGTACGAGCGCGAGTCGGCAAAGCGAGGCGCATTTGCAGCGCTCGCACTCGACAGGCAGACCTGGTTTATTTTTGGTCAAAAATGCTCCGGCAGAGACGAATGAAGCAGGATCGGAACATGCGAGGAAGCAGATAAGAATCGCGAACAGAAATCTCGGCGCTCCGCTCCGTGCAGCAGGAGTATGAATCCGAAAAAAATCGCCTTTATAAAGGCGGAAAACAGTGTCCAAAAAGAGCTGAAAACCCCAAAAAAAAACATAATAAAAAAAAAAAATCACTTTCCAAAAATCTAGAACGGGGCAATACACGAAATCGATATTGGAAATTTGGGCCGGGAAATACAGAATTCAAATTCTGAAAGCTATTTTCATTGGTCGGCATAAACCGGCCAATCATATAGGAGCGACAGTGAACCATTAAAACCTATGGAGAACGATTGACCAATCAGAATCAAGACGGGACAGTTTCAAAATACAGTAAAAATCAGAAAAGAGCTGATTGGTTGAGCTAGCGGGGGCTTGGCTAGCCAGCCAATCAGAATAGGAGCGACAAAGACCCATTATAGCCTATTTGGGGAATTTTGAGCCAATCAAAATCCAAGGCGGGACAGTTCAAAATACAGTAAAAAGGCAGAAAAGAGCTGATAGGTTAATGCGGCGGGGGCTTGGCTATCCCAGCCAATCAAGGCGAGCTACTTGTCCCATTGTAGTCTAATGGAAGATCGGCCCCAATTCAATCTCGGGCCAGCGCCGTCGGCATGGAGTATGAACAAAAAAATCATTTTTATTAAGTGGGAAAACATTATCACATAAAGAGCTGAAACCTTCTTTAAAAATAAGGCACTTAAATCCCTAACAACGCGTTTTGTCGCGAGACCGGGGCTACATAAGGATTTCAATAAAGAGAATTGCCGGGAAATACAGTAATTCAAATTGTTTAAGCTATTCTCATTGGTCCGGCATAAACCAGCCAATCAAATAGGAGCGACATTGTCCCATTAAAAAACCCATGGAGAACTATTGACCAATCAGAATAGAGCGACAAAGACCCATTATATCCTATGGAGAAGTTTTGACCAATCAAAATCCAAGGCGGGACAGTTCAAAATACAGTAAAAATACAGAAGAGCTGATTGGCTGAGCTAGCGTGGGTTGGCTATCCCAGCCAATCAGAGAGCGAGCTACTTCTCCTATTGTAGTCTATGGAGAGAGCGGCGCACTGAAATAAATCAGTTAAAACCCCGAACAACGCGTTGGTCGCCGAGACCGGAGCTACATAGGAATTGCAATAAGAGAATCGCCGGGAAATACAGTAATTCAAATTGTTTAAGCTCTTCTGATTGGTCGGCATAAACCAGCCAATCAAATAGGAGCGACAGTGGCCCAATTATATCCTATGGAGGAGAATTGGGCCAATCAGAATAGGAACGACAGGGACCCATTATAACCAAAGGAGAAAAATTGACCAATCATATTCCAAGACGGGACAGTTCAAAATACAGTAAAAAGGCAGAAACGAGCTGATTGGTTGAGCTAACGGGGGCTCGTCCAGCTTAGCCAATCAGAGCGCGAGCTACTTTCTCATAGAGTTCTATGGGGAAAAGAAATTCTGAGCGCGCTCTGTGACTGGCTAAGTTAAAAGAGGCGCCGTTATTTGGACCAATGGGAGAGCGAGCGACGCTCCAATGGGTTTTCTAATGCAATCTGAAATAAAACTGTACATGGCCGAAATCAAATTATAACACTACAGAAGTTGTCCCGATGTGTAATATAAAAATTAATAATAATATGGGGTTAACAAAAAAAAAAAATTAATTCAATAAAATCAAGTTTATTTCTTTATTTTCGTTAGCCAATGATCAATAGTATTGGTGAAACGAAAAGAAAGAAATAAACATGATTTGATTGATGTAATATTTTTTGTGTAGATTAAGTGGGACAAACACCTTTTACCTATTACTAATAAAAAAACCGCCAGTCCAAAGTTAGTAAATAAAATACAGCAATATTCAGCATCTTCCTAAATACAATGCAGAGGTCTGCTGGAGCAGACAAGTGGGTCCATGAGCTAATAGGAGACAAGCTTCTAGCACCCATAGTAACCAACATTGCAACACCATTGATCCATCATTGACCTCTCCAGCCAGCCTTTACACAAGAGTGTGTAGAATATACAGTATCCAAAGATTAGGGAAAGAAGATGGTGGCAAACAAAAAGTAAGCACATGCGGTCTTCAACATTTCAGAACTTCATGGTCATGTTGCTTAGGGACATAAGCCCATATTATATGGACCTGAAGTAGACGCATGTGTCCTGCAAAGATTAGATCCAGGCATTAAAGAGGTTTTGACACGATGTAATGTTGACGTGGGATCCTGCAAAATGGGTTTTTAATCACTTTTCTAAATATATGTGATTACAAAAATTGCAGTCTGAGAGAGCTACAGCCTTCCTTACATGCCCTTGGTTACTTCAAAGAGTCTGTTCGATACGGCCGGGCTTGCGCAGAGAGAGCTTCTGATCTGATGAGACTGAGCTGCAGAAGTTTTTAAGGCACCGTGTAGCTATATGTTTTCTTTTGTATACAGAATAACTAGCTGTAGTGTTATTAGATCCCTGCTTTATCTGATGAAGAAGCTTTCAAGCTGCTGTGTAGAATAGGTGTTCTCTTTTGTATACAGAATTCACAAGTTATAGTTTGCTTATTTCAGTGAACATGTCACAGGAGCAGCAGCTTATGCAGCTCGTTCTCTGGCTGTGTGAGTCTCTCTCTCTCTTTCAGCTCTGTGATTTTTGTTTACATTACATTAGCATCTTAGCAGATAAGGCTCCTGACAGTGCAGTCTATCAGGCTGTGTCTTGCTGTATTGACAATCCACTCTTGTACCGTTTATTATTTCACTTAAGTTTTGAGACGCTCCCTTCTTCCTCACTCCTCACTCATCCCATCCCCCTCTCCCCTACAGCTTCATGACTCAGCGTGTTTTGTTGACATTCTGTCTGTACTAAGGAGAGACCTACCTAAATGGTCTCTTGGCAAATCCCCTTTAATGTCTTTATTATATCCTCAAGTAATAGGTCAAACAAACTACTAATATGAAAATTAATCTAAAATAATAATGTTTACAGGAACTAAATGAAAAAACAATGGAGGTAGACGGTACCTATGCGTACATGATGTCCTCCAACACACCAGTAAATGAAATGCAAAAAGCCATAATACCAGTTCAAAGTTGGCGTCTCCACACTGTTCCATAATAATTACTGAGACAACTGTAAGCCCTATAGCTATATATATATATATATATATATATATATATATATATATATACACACATACCAAATCTGTGTTAATTTGCTCTGATCCTATAGGTTGAATTGGGAGCCAAGCTTTATATTACAACCAGCTCTTGCTGTGGATGTTGCTTGTACAGTTTACTACGAAATCCAAGTGTAAGTGTGTGGTACTTAGGAGACATACCAAGTTTTCCAGGGGTTCTGAGTGGACTCCTCTTTTTGGCATTCCAAGGGAGTTGGCTAATATTGTCATGCTGTACCCCAAACAAGTGCCGTGTGACCCCGAGTAGACTCCCGTTTCCCTACAACTACATCATTGGATGAGGAGCATATGGCTGCAGGATATATAGGCAACATTTGCACGTTAATGCTCCAGGGAGGCCTCTAACAGGTACTGATTGTGATTAAATGGCTGATACAGGCAGTACCCGACTTACACCGTTCTGACTTACATCTGTCCCCTAGTTACAACAGAGACTTATTGGGCATGCTGAAAGTTGTAGTTCCATGTTCCACAGCAGATAAGAGCTGTGAAATGACAAGTTCCAGAATGCCACAGCCGCAATTGAGTAAAATATAAGTTTAAATCTTAACCGGGACACAGACAGCAAAAAATGTGAAAAACCCCCTCCTTCACTATCCCAAAATAAAAAAAAAACCTTTTGTGCTTACATTTAATAAACATACCTGTTCCGACTTACATACAAATTCAACTGAAGAACAAACCTGCAGTCCCTATCCCGTTCATAACCCGGAGAAACTGCCTGTACTTATATTCAGGTATTTTATAAGTGATAAGTGGAGTTTGGCTTCTTATGATCATCTTAAACAGGGGAGAGGAAACATTTTTCTGCCTAGTGCCAAATGGATATCTATACCATCCCTTGCAGACAATACAATATTATCAGCTTAAAAATCAGCTTAGTGTATTTGGTCAAGCATTTAATAAACTACCACGTAATGTGATGGCTGGAACTGCTTCTCTCCTTGATCAGCACAAGCACAGATCCAAATAGACAAGTACAAATTCTCACAAAAGTGAGTATATCCCTCGCATTATACAATACAAGTATTGTATTACCATATATACTCAAGTATAAGCCGACCCGAGTATAAGCCGAGGCACCTACTTTTGTCACAAAAAACGGGAAAGCTTATTGACTCGAGTATAAGCCTAGAGTGGAAAATGCAGCGGCTACTGGTAAATTTCAAAAATAAAAATAGATACCAATAAAATTACATAGGCAGGTATAGGCAGTTTGATGTCCCCCATAGGCAAGTATAGACAGATATATGTCTCCCAAAGGCAAGTATAGACAGGTATATGTCCCCCATGGGCAGGTTATAGGCTGGTATAGGCAGGTATATGTATCCATAGGCAGGTTAAAGGCAGGTATATGTCCCCATAGGCAGGTTATAGGTAGGTATAGGCAGGTTTATGTCCCCATAGGTAGTTATAGGCAGGGTTATGTCCGCATAGATAGTTATAGACAGGTTTATGTCCCCATAGGTAGCTATAGGCAGGGTTTTTGTCCCCATAGGTAGCTATAGGCAGGGTTTTGTCCCCATAGGTAGCTATAGGCAGGGTTTTGTCCCCATAGATTTTTATAGGCAGGCTATATCCAGGGTTATGTCCCCATAGATATTTATAGGCAGGCTTTAGGCAGGGTTATGTCCCCATAGATTTTCATAGGCACGGTTATGTCCCCATAGGTAGCCATAGGCAGGGTTATGTCCCCATAGATTTTTATAGGCAGGGTATGTCCCCATAGATTTTTATAGGCAGGCTATAGACAGGGTTATGTCCCCATATATATTTATAGGCAGGCTATAGGCAGGGTTATGTCCCCATAGGTTTTTATAGGCAGGGTTATGTCCCCATAGGTAGCCATAGGCAGAGTTATGTCCCCATAGATTTTTATAGGCAGGGCTATGTCCCCATAGATTTTTATAGGCAGGGTTATGTCCCCATAGCTTTTTATAGGCAGGCTATATCCAGGGTTATGTCCCCATAGATAATTATAGGCAGGCTTTAGGCAGGGTTATGTCCCCATAGATTTTTATAGGCAGGGTTATGTCCCCATAGATTTTTATAGGCAGGCTATAGCAGGGTTATGTCCCCATAGATATTTATAGGCAGGCTATAGGCAGGGTTATGTCCCCATAGATTTTTATAGGCAGGCTATAGGCTAGGTTATGTCCCCATAGATTTTTATAGGCAGGGTTATGTCCCCATAGGTAGCCATAGGCAGGGTTATGTCCCCATAGATTTTTATAGGCAGGGTTATGTCCCCATAGATTTTTATAGGCAGGGTTATGTCCCCATAGATTTTTATAGGCAGGGTTATGTCCCCATAGATTTTTATAGGCAGGGTTATGTCCCCATAGATTTTTATAGGCAGGCTATAGGCAGGGTTATGTCCCCATAGATTTTTATTGGCAGACTATAGGCAGGATTATGTCCCCATAGATATTTATAGGCAGGCTATAGGCAGGGTTATGTCCCCATAGATTTTATAGGCAGGGTTATGTCTCCATAGGTAGCCATAGGCAGGGTTATGTCCCCATAGATTTTTATAGGCAGGGTTATGTCCCCATAGATTTTTATAAGGGCAGGTTTGTTTTTATATGTCCCATAGATTTTTATAGGCAGGCTAGAGGCAGGGTTATTAAAGAAAAAAAATACAAGTATGGTACTCACCTGAATCCCTTGCGGCTCCGACTCCCGGGCGCGCTGCTCTGTGTCCAGGCACAGGCAGGGTGATATCATCAGGCCGCCCACGCAGCGTGATGACACACGCTGCCTGTGCCGGAATTCCGGTCGGCCGCGAGTCAGCGGCCGCCAGGAGTCCACTGCGGTGCAGAGAGCGCTCGCTCTCTGCACCGCAGTGGTATCTCTTCTCCTGTATGCGCTCCGGAGGAGTCGCATTTAGGTGAAGGGATCGCCGACAGTGCCACTGTGGGCTCACTCGGCCTTCAGTTATATGCGCTCCCTTAGGAGTCGTGTATAACTGAAGCGTCCCTGCCGGCGGTCGGGCCATCGCAGCGCCCGAGCACCGACAGTGACTCGAGTATAAGCCGAGGTTGGAATTTTCACCACATTTTTTGTGCTTAAAAACTTGGCTTATACTCGAGTATATACGGTATATCTTTTCATGGGACGACACTGAAAATATGACACTTTGATACAATGTAAAGCAGTCAGTGTACAACTTATATAACAGTGTAAATTTGGTGTGCCCTCAAAATAACTCACAGCCATCAATGTCTAAACTGCTGACAACAGTGAGCACACCCCTAAGTGAAATGGACAAATTGTGCCCAATTTGACATATTCCCTTCATTGTGTCATGTGATTTGTTAGTGTTACAAGGTGTCAAGGTGTGAATGGGGAGCAGAGGGAGTTAAATTTGGTGTTATCGCTCTCACACTCTCTCATACTGGTCACTGGAAGTTCAACATGGCCCCTCGTGGCAAAGAACTGTCTGAGGATCTGAAAAAAAAGAATTGTTTCTCTACATAAAGATTTCCTAGGCTATAAGAAGATTGTCAACACCCTGACACTGAGCTGCAGCGCATTGCAGGGCATATTGCTTCATGCATTATGTGTTTTCTTACCCTGTTTTGAATCGACAGAGGGGAAAAATGTTACCCATACCATTGCATCCACATTTGCTCATTGGTATTAGTTGAACTGGATGGACATGAGTCTTTATTCAAATGTACTTATTATATAACGAAAAGCTTCTTGGCCTTGTTACAGAGCCCCCACACCTACCATGAGCTATACCTCATACAGCAGTCTTCTTGTGGCAGGAGAGGTAGAGGTCCCAGGGCACAGAGGTAACTACTACCAGTATGTTTTATAGCTAGATCTCTAGTTTGAAAGACCTAAGAGACATTTTCTAAAGTTGTAAAACTGAGATGACTACTGAAATCTGTTTTTCTTCTATAACACAATGAGCAAGGCAATAATGAAGCAGGTACCTGCGTCCGCCAATCAGATTCTGGCTCTTATTTTTTAGAGGCCCTGTTTAAAATAATGGCAGTGATCTGTTTGGTTGCTCGGGACTACTGCTCTACTTTTGCCTTACACTATTTCTGACTATTTTCTCACTATGAGGCAAAGAAACCAAAGCAAAGATGCGATTTTGAGTCTTCAGCTAGCAAAAGCAAATATGATAAAGTGAAATCGGAGGGGTGGTGAAAAGCATAACAGATATTAAGATAACCTAGATAGCCAGACTGGTGAAAATAATTTATTACTGCTTGTCAGAGCGAATACATAACTATATAATCAGAATATAGTTACCTACTAAAAATTAAAAATCTGCATTTCTATATAATATGGACAAGAATCAACTGGAGTTCTGCAACTTGCTCTTCAGCGCCCTCAGTCTGGACATCACCACATCCCAGTCCAAATAAGAGCCCTCCAGATGACGTGAGACTTCGACACCTGATTCATAACTTTTCCGTCCATGTAGGATCCGCCAGTTGTCAAAAGTCACCACTTGACCTAATAAAAACAGACACATTTCTTGCATGAGAAAAAAAAATTGCATACTTAAAGCTAGGCCACTGCTGCAACACCATTGATCCATCATTGACCTCTCCAGCCAGCCTTCATACAAGAGTGTGGAGAATATACAGTATCCAAAGATTAGGGAAAGGAGATGGTGGCAAACAAGCAAAAAGTTCTCAGGTCTCAAGTGGATAGGATTGTGAATATGTCAACTTGCATCTAAGTGGGGCCTTATTACATTATTTGCTATGGAGTCCCCCACTTTTGTGCACATCAATGATGCTGACAAAATAATGGCTGACATGTCAATGAGGTCACCATATTGATGATGACATCGGTTTAAATGACCAGTGATAAATAATGTTGGTCAGTGCCATTTATGTCATCCTCTTCAATGGCACACACAAGTGTTGTACTAACAGTGGGTTGCAAAAGTATTCATACCTCTTAAACTGTTCCTCATATTTAAACATTACAGCCATAAACATTAATGTATTTTATTGATATTTTATGAGAAAGCATAATATCTCTCATTGGGGAGAGGCATCATTTCAGCATATGACATTTACAGTATATATAACAAAGGCATTATGGGAAGCGAGCTAAACGCTCTATCATTCTCTGTTGGATGTAGCCATCCTCAATTGGCTTGTGACTCACAGAGTCTTGGAAAGTGAAAATAATTCATGCTAAACCAGTTTCACTCATCTGCATACAACTGTTTCAGGGTTTTACCCCTCTTCAGTCAAAAGCAGAGCTTGCTGGCTGGGTGAAAGGAGATGAGTGGCTCAGAAAGGGTAATATCGCTCATTAGGGAGAGGCACATGTTGGTATTTGAGGATTTGAAGATCACCTTTTGCACCTCACTGGGCATTTACATATAACAAAAGCATTATGGGAAGAGAGCTGAATACTATGAAAATCTATATGTAAATGCCCAGTGAGGTGCGAAAGGTGATCTTCAAAAAATGAAGCATGCACACCCCTCCACTCACACACACTGACATGGTGCCTCTCACAAATAAGAGATATTACCCTTTCTGGGCCAATCATCGCCTCTCAAGCAGTCAGCGGGCTCTGTATGTATGAGGTGTAAAACCCAGAAACAGCTGTTTGCAGATGAGCGATACTGGCTAAGCATGAATCCTTTTTGCTTAACAAGGTACGGTGAGTCACAAGTGAATTGGGAATGGCTATATCCAATAGAGGGCAGTAGAGTGTTCATCTCTCTTCCCATAATGTTTTTGTTCTATTGATATTTTATGTTAGAACAACACAAAGTAGCGTGTGAAGTGTAAAGAACATGACACATGATTTTCCAAATTTTTGCAATTTAAAAAACAAAATGTGTATTTAGCCCCTTTATACTTTTACACCTAAATAAAATGCAAGGGTTTGAATACATATGCAAGCCACACTTTTCAGTTTTTTAACTTGCATATATTTATAAAAGCACGCATTATTTTCTTTACACTTCACAAATACTTGCTACTTTGTGTTGCTCTTTTACATACAATATCAATAAAATGTACTTATGTTTGTAGCATTAACATTTTTAAAATGAGGAACGGTTCAAGAGGTTTGAATACTCTTGCAACCCCACTGTTTTCAAATAGTTTTCAAAATTTGAATACTTGTGTGTATTATTAGAAATGTTTTGTACTGCGACCATAAAGGTATGTTGACACTTTTCGGCCATCCTGACCCTCTCAACTATTATGCATACAACCAATATACACTACTCACAAAAGGTTGGGGAGTTTTTTGGCTTTTGGCTGAAATTTCAGGATGAACATAAAATGTCTTATATTTTATTTAAATAAACTACATGAGACCATCTTTTAACCTTAGAATGCACATGCCAACTGTTCAATATTTTAGTATTTTTTTGCACAAGCAAGGAGCTTTTTAAAGCAAAAATTCCCAACAGTGTTTATCCCTAAAGTTAATAGATGATCTCATTTAAAAAAAAAAAAAAATTCTAAAAGACAAATATCCCTAACTTTTTGTGAGTATTAATATTAAATATTAATATTTTAAATTTGTATTTTTTGAAGACATTTTACATTTATTAACTTATTTTTTTAATTTTGTTAATGGCATATATTTTTAAACTTTAATTTAAAGTTACAAAGAGTTAGCATACTACTCTATGCTAATACATTACCTATACATAATACATACTGTGACGCTTTCTATGACACAGATTGTAGGGTTGCTATAAATAATTTTAGGGCCCCTTGTGAAGCATCTGGGCACACCACCCATTATTATTTACTATCTTGCACCATTTCCCCTTGGCCTCTTTCTTTTTACATTTGGATTAGGGCCTCTGAAAAAGTACTGCCAGCACCGCCCTGATGGGGCCCTGCAGGCTGCTGATAGGGAGCCTAATGTGCGCCCTAACAGCAGGCTTACTACAAAGACAGCCCTAGGGCTATTACATGTCCCCAGGGCTGACTGTAATGGGTTTTTCCAGGTTATGCTCCAATCGGGTCATATGGAAACCCGGTTACCCAATTGGACAGGTAAGTCCCCTTTCATCATGGGTTAAAAATCAGAGTTTGGAGGCTTCCTCAGATCTCTGCCCTGGTCAAAGGCTGATTTAGGAATGGAGCAGTCAGTTACTGTTCCATTCCTAGCCGTGTTGCAGGGCTGGGAGTTATAAAACTCCCGTTCCCATAAGACAGTGCGGCCACACGACATTGCTGCCAACAAGTGGATGTGCACTACCATCCATTATTATTATTATTATTTATTTTAAAGCGCCATTGATTCCAGGGCGCTGTACATTCGAGGGGGTTACATACATTACATAAGTCAAACGAGTACAGTGATAAGGGATAATGACCCTTGGCACGACAGAGGGAGAGAGGACCCGGCCCGCGAGGGCTCACAAGCTACATGGAGGGGGAACCAGACAGGAGGTGGGGCAGACATGTCTATGGAGGAAGTAGTGACAAGTTTAGTGAAGGTTATAGGCAAGCCCTGAAGAAATGGGTTTTCAGGTTGCTTTTGAAGCTGGTGAAATGGAGGGGATGTCTGATGTGTTGGGGCAGTGAGGTTCCAGAGTGTGGGTGAAAGCAGGGGAGAAGTCTTGGAGACGGTTGTGTGAGGAGCTGATAAGGGGAGAGCAGAGGAGAAGGTCCTGTGAGGAGCGGAGAGTGCGTGGGGGAAGAAAATTTGGAAATTGGGGCAGAGATGTATGGAGGGGAGAGGTCATGGAGAGCCTTGTAGTCATGGTTAGTAGCTTGAAATGAATTCGCTGGGCAATGGGAAGCCAGTGAAGGGATTGGCAGAGGGAGAGGCAGAGGAGTAGCGAGGAGAGAGGTGGGAGGGGAGCGAGGGTGCTAGCGGGGAGGCCAACTGAGAAGGATGTTGCAGTAGTCTAGGCGGGAGATGACAAGGGCATGGACCAGCATTTTTGTTAGTGCATAGCCGAGGAATGAGGGGAAATGCGAGAGATGTTTTTTCAGGTTGGAGGCGGCAGGAAGGGGTGAGGGTTTGGATGTGCGGTTTGAAAGATAAAGCAGAGTCTAGGATTACCCAAGACAGCGGACTTGTGGGGACCGGTTGAAAGTGTAGAAACCGTTGCTTGTAATAGAGAGATCAGGGGCAGGGGTAAAATTGGATGGTGGAAAGATAGATGAGTTTTTGTTTTCTCCACATTTAGTTTTAGGGAGACGTGATGAGAAGAAGGAGGAAATGGAGGACAGACAATCAGGGATCCGGGAGAGTAGAGAAGTGACATCTGGGCCAGAGATGGGAGAGTTGGGTTATCATCAGCATACAGGTGGTAAGAAAGCCATGTGAGGCTATTAGACTGACCGAGGCCAAGGGTGGGAGATAGAGAAAGTAGTGGACCCAGGACTGACCCTTGGGGAAAACCAACAGAGAGTGGCCGGGGGGAGAGGTGGAGCAAGAATGAGAGACGCTGAAAGTCCCGATCAGTGGAGGTTCGAGGAGATCCAGGAAAGAGCCAATTCCGTGGGTACCGAGGGAGGAGAGGGTTTTGTAGCAGGAGGGAATGGTCGACAGTGTCAAAGGCAGAGGACAGGTCCAAGAGGAGGAGCACCGAGTAGTGGCATGAGGCTTTAGCAGTTACTAGATCATTAGTGACTTTGGTTAGGGCGGTTTTCGGGAGAGGGGGTGGGGTCGAAAAACCAAAATTGTATGGGTCAAGAAGAGAGTTGGAGGAGAGGTGGAGGACAGCTGAAGGGTAGACGTGCTGCTCGAGGAGTTTGGAAGCAAAAGGGAGCAGTGAGATGGGGCGATAGTTGGACAGAGAAGGGGTCAAGGTTGTTTTTTTTAGGTTGGAGTGATAGTAGCATGTTTAAAGGGAGGGAAGGGGAAGATGCCAGAGGTTATTGATAGGTTGAAGAGATGGGTGAGTGCTGGAATGATAGAAGCATGAGGGCTGGGATGAGGTGGGATGGCAGTGGGTCAAGACTATACAGGTAGTGAGGTGGATTTGGACAGTAGGAGGAGAGCTTGTCATGAGTGACCGTGGGGAAGCAGGTTAAGGGGTGAAGAGCAGGGTGCAAGGGTAAGGGAGGGTTTGGGGGGGACTGCGGCTGAAGCTTTCTTTTGATGAGGTTTTATCTTCTGGAGGAAGTGAATGGCAAAGTCATCTGCTGAAAGGAGGGATGGGGGAGGAGGTGTTGGTGGACGGAGAAGAGAGTATCCATCAAAATACAGCTGGCAGTTGTTAAGAGGATAAAACAATGCTTGTATATTTTGCTTCTGATAGAGTCAGTGACATAGCTAGGAAAAATTTGGACTTTCCAAATTACTGAAGAAAAAGCTGAATCTGAATTCTATCCTAATCTGGCATTGTTAAAGTCACAGATTAGAACTGGCAGTTCAAGACACTATTATAGAAATGAAGGCAGTAAACCATTTGAAAGCTTTTATGGAAACAGATACACTGTTTACGGTCAATCTCCAAAAACACAAATAAGTTAAAAACAAAGGCTGCTTCTTTGAGAGTCTCGTTGACAAAAGTTAGTTGTATTTTAGACATTTGATAGGTATCAAGAGCTTTAGGAATTTAGAAGTGTCACCATGTCTGAAAATTTGAGAAAGGTTAACATCACTTGGTTACAAATCCTGAGTAGATTGCCAATAATTTGGAAGCTAGATGCATTTTACATGGTGGTATTGAAATGTTCAGCTTCCCTTCACAATTCTAAGATGATAAAATACAAACAGTTTCTTAATGACTAAATTCTAAATCCAAAAACATGGCCAGAATATACGGAAAATGGAACAAGAGATTAACAAAAACAATTACAAAAAGCTTTTCAGACTTCTTCCCAGCCATGATGCTGGCGCCCACAGAGGTATACATCCAAATACAACACCATTTATAATTTGTAATTCTATTAAATCTTCAACATCTGGGATATATAAGGACCTAAAATCTTTAGAGAACTACATTCTTGGCACCTCAAGTATTCATCTTTACAAATTAACCAGTTGTGTTTTTTATTTTCTAAATAACTTAATGCAATAGACAGAGACAATGACTGATCACTTTCCTCCTCTCCCTCATTATCAATTTGGTTATGCCTCTCACTCTCAAATTCTCCTCCAAATTCATTCATTCTCCAAACTTTTCTCTTCTAAGCTTTTGAAAAGGATGTTTACATCTCAGGCATATATAGCTTATTGATAGGATATGCTGTAAAGGGGTTTTACCACAAAGCCATTTCATGCCTGTTTTTTTCATGCTTCAGCTTTCAGTGTGTTCAAAAGAGAATGCTTGTGATTAGTTTGAACTGCATACCATGTGACTCAGCAGGTTTGACATCACCAGGCCTTTCCCCACAGTGTGCTCACTTTATTCAAACAAAGGTCTGTTTAACCTAAAGAGCTATCAGTAGCTACAATGTAGCTGAGTGGTTAGCATTTCTGACTTTGAGCATAGGAGTCTTAGGTTCAAATCCCTGCAGTAACCAAACATGTAGATTTTTTTTTCCTCAATGCACATACCTGATTGAGGTTTCTTTTTTTCCTTTTATTTATTTGCACTGTTTGACTAATAACTAAGTAGTACAGAGGACACGAGTAGAATGACAGCACCTGGGGTTGAATACTCACTCAGCAATGAGTGTGTGTGATTACAAAGCAGGGAAGAGACTGACAGTAGCTACCTGAGAGGAGAGATGTCTGAGTCACTGGTTGTATCTCTTGGAGACGAGATGTACACTATGGATCACTAAGGTAACAGCTAAAACAAAAATGGTCCAGAATTTGTAATAATGATGAATGGTGAACATGTTTATTATTTAATTTGCAGGCTGCCCACATCAATTTTATTTAGTGGAAAAACCCTTTTAAATGTCTTATAGGTGTGGGTCCAAGCTTTGGGATCATCACCTAGCCTGAAAACAGATCTAACATTTTGAATTCTGTGGAAGATCTGAATACAACTTGCTAGCATAAGGTAACTTTGGTTCTTGTACACTTTTGATGAGCCTGGTAGGTGGGGGTCACAAAAGTGGGACCTGCACCTATCAGACATTTATGGCCTGTCCTAGCAAATCATCCTTTTATTCACCCTTTAGTATTTTGTATAGTCTATCTCTGGACAGCGTTTTTGTAGGGTTGTTTAAGAGCTTGCGGTGCATGCCGCCCTTTTCGGGGCATTTACCTTGCTTAGTTTAAGGTCTGTATTTGTAGGGTACATTAGTGGGAAGTATATGTTTTTTAAAAAATGAATATAAAAAAAGTATATTTTAATAGGATTCATTCTTTTTCTGTGACATGTCCTAGAACAGGGCGTTAATACCGGGGTAGCAGACATAGCAGCTGCCATCGGGCCCGGACTCTTAGGGGGCCCAGGGCAGCTGCTAACACGTCTGCTCCCCCGACAATATCGATCCTGCGCCCGCCAGCAGGTCCCGGAGGAAGCACTCCCAGGGGCCCGGCCGGCAACAAACAGAAATTTCCTGCTGGGCCTCTTGGGTCATAAGATAGATTTCTAGCATCATGATTCTCACAGCTCCCTCAGCAGCAGCCCCGCCTTCCTCTTCTCCGTGCTCACCCCTGCCTTTCCCAAAGCTGCACAGTCGGAACGGAGGGGGGGGGGCCTGTGTGGCTCTGCTCATGACTGGAAGCTGCCCCTGCTTCCCCACCGAGTCTTCCAAGACCTCTGGACTGGCCTGAGGGCTGCACTGAAAAGGTAAGTATGTGATTATATGATAGATGTGAGTGTATTAGAATAATGTTTGATGATATATGTGTATTGGGGTCTGTGGTGTGGTGGTATATAGTGATCATTTTTTCTGGGTGTCTGTATGTATATATGTGTATTTTTGGTGTCTGGTGTGTGTGTTATTTGTGTATTTGGGGTCTTTGGTGTTTGTGTATAATGTGTTTTCTGTGTCTTTGGGGTGTGGTATTATGTGTATTTGTGTCTGTGTTTGTGTGTTTATATGTGTATCTTGGTGTCTGTGGTGTGTGTGATTAGTTATCTTGGGTCTTGTGTGTGTGGTATTAAAGTGTATCTTGGTGTCTGTGGTGTGTGTGTGTCAGTATAAATGTGTATCTTGTGTCTGTTGATGTGTGTGTTGTGTATATGTGTATCTTTGGTTCTGTGGTGTTTGTGTTGTATAGTGTATCTTTGTTCTGTGATGTGTTGTGTGTGTATATATGTGTATCTTGGTGTCTTTGATGTGTGTGTATATTATGTGTTTTCTTGGTGTCTGTGATTGTGTGTGTATATTGTGTACTGGTGTCTGGATGTGTGTTTAATATCTACATAACTGACGAGTATTCAGTGCAGGGTGAAGAGGGTTTCCCCCAATAAAAACTTGAAGTAAAATCTATTGCGTAAACAAAGAATCGCAGTCCACAATATCAGCGTGTGAGTGACGTGTGCGGGATGTGTCTGGGATATGACTGGCTGTGAGTAGCATGTGCGGGATGTGTCTGGCGTATGACTGCATGCGAGTAGCGTGTGTGGGATGTGTCTGGTGTATGACTTGGGGTGTGAGTAGCGTGTGCGGGATGTGTCTGCCTGAGTGCCCATTTGTCTGGCGTACACAATTTTTTCTGTTATCTTGACAGAACATTGATAAGTTATTTATTTATTTTTTTACGGCCCGAAGGGGGGGGGGGGGGGCCTGCCATTTCTAGTTACGCCCCTGTCTAGAGATATACATAAATTTCTAAGATGGGAAAACTCTTAAAATGAAAACTTTTCACAGTTTTTAGCATCAAAAATGCTGCTATCACTAGGGGAAAGGACAGGGCAGAAGAGCAAAGCTGTACCTTTCGTTATGATCATGGAAGCTGGGATTACTTAGAGAAATGCATTTAATGCTCTAGGTCCAGTCCTCCCATGCCCAGGAGGCGGACTTCTTGTTAAGTGTCCAGAGCTCTCTGCCCCTCTTCATAAAATATCTTCGCACAACTCTAATTGTCAGGAGCCCATTGAAAAGCAAAATACTTCACTGTATATATTAAGTGATATCAATGGTACACTTAGAGAAATTATTTAATCTTTATTTTCCATACATGAGAACACAACTTAAAAACAGGTAAACATTCCAACATTAGATTACATTATTGATTGATCACAAAATTTTAAAAACAAGGGCGACATGTCCGAAAGTGGCATATCATGCCCACTTTTAGGCGCATTAAAATCAGTGTAAAGGTGGCCGGAAAGTCCGATACTTTCTAAAATTGGGGTCAGGTATATCTTGCATAAAAACTTAATGCGCCTAAAATGGCACATCGTATCAAAAAAGGGCGCATTGCATCTTAAAAGGGGCATTGTTTTTTAAAAAAAAGGGCTTTGCATAAAAAAAGGGCACATCTTTTCAAAATGGCGCATTCCTAACTCGCGCACAAGCAATTTTGGTTTTTAAAGGGTATGTGTCATCGACTCATTCCCGACGGGGGCGCAAACAAATTGTAAGGCGCCTCAATAGGTTTTTGCGACGGGGGGCACCGTGCACCATATTCAGGGCACACAAAGTTTTCATCCCGGCAAAAATGTGCCTTTTTTTGGTGTACGAAGAATTTTACAAAAAGAAATATTTTGTAAAAAAGGGGTTTTTTCCGCAAAAAAAAAGAACAAAAAAAACTCCGTTGCATTTGGGACAGTCCCCCTAAGCGTTTCTCCTGAAGAGAACCTTTCTCGGGGAATCTACAAGATAATAAGAAGTATTATATTGTTTAAAGGGTTGTCTCATACAAGGATTTTTTTACTTTTAAAATTGTGTAAAAAACCCATCCTTTGCAAATATGTCTATTAACGTGGCCTCCTTCTTGAGATACCCCCCTCTTGTATGGTTTGCATCACTCCTCAGATCGAACAGACCTGTTTATTACCCTGTGGGCTGCCAGCACTGGTTTTAAAGCAACGCCCCGGGCCTTCAACCTAGACTAGTAGAAGATAGTAAAAACCCTTTAAAATTCAAAGTGAAACCAAAAAAAGACTGAGGAAAGATGAAAAAATGTATGAAAAACCCCCCTTAATAACAAAAATTCAAAATTTTCCCCGTAAACCTATATACATTAACAGATATCAAGGTACATAAAAATATGTGGATTTCCCTATTTACTTAACTCTTCACTATAAATAACCCCTCCTTTGGGGCGGGTTATTCCGCCTTAACAATTTTATAGTGTTATCCTTTCCCCTTTGACAAACACATTGTGTACCTATACCTTTTTTGTTAAAAATGATTTTTAACCCTCAGATTCAATATATTAAAATTTTGTAACTTTTTCTTTTTGGAGGAATGATCATTTCCCGAGGGAAGATTTCTTGTAGTGAAGAGATGTAAGTAAATATGGATCCCCAGATTTTTTGGTACTTGATGTCTATTTATCACATATAATTTTTTTCTGTATTTTGAAATTTTTTTATAACACCTAAATGAGAATTTGTTTGTTTTTCAATGTATGTAATTAAAAATAATATGACTACTAAAATGTAGATTTCCTCTGAGGACCATCGCCAATAATGTAACCTAAAGTCATGAAAATTACTTTTTTAAAAAAATTGTTTTTTTTCCCCCCTTTAAGGGAAAGTTCATCAAAAAATGAGTCATTTTTTTAAGTCCTATTTTATGTTTAAAAACCTTTTTTTTGGAATTTTTTTTGGGTTTTTTATTTTTTAATTTTTTTAATCAATTTTAATATTTTTTAATAATTGTTAAGTCTTCAGTTTTCACTTTGGCCACTAGGCCTTTTTTGATTGCTTTAACAGCATCAGAAGAGCTTTGCAGTGCACAATGCAAATAGGAACTTAAGGGGAAACCCGTCAATGGTTATGCCCCCCTTTGCTGAGGGCACAAAAAACTAGTGTCAGACATTGCTGCTTCCAGCGTTGGCCCCTTATTCTTAAAATGCGCGTTTAGAGCATTTACCCTCAAATCCCTTTTTCATGATATGTGTTAGCTTTTCCGCCCACCAAAGGCTACTCCCCCCCCAAATGACAGTTATTCAAAATTTTTCCCTTTTCCAAAGTATAGGTTTTGTCAGTTGAGGGGGGGCGGGGGTTTGAAAAAAAAAAAGACACCTAAGGATCTTTTTGAATGACTC
>JAODAL010059330.1:0-21549 GCA_025379985.1 Phyllomedusa bahiana
CCCCCTGTGAACATACCCTAAGGGCATGGTGTTTCAATTGGTTTTTCAGACATTTTTCGAATTTTGAATCCTTCTGCAAAAAAACTGTCAATCACCCCATTTTTTTTCAAAAAAAACCCAGCTTGTTACACAGTAGGATTTTTTGGGGTCGGTTTTTAAAATCTGAAAGCCCCAAAAAACTGGAACAGCACATTCACACCCCGGTTTTAGGGGAAATATTTACAAGGGTTAGATTGACACCCGAATCTGCAACCGCAGACAAAAACTGTCTCTCTAACATCAAAACAGAAAAAATACTGCTTAAAAATTTTCCTGGTTTTTAAATCTATCCTGTTCTGCACCTTAAAGGGGTTTTGCCACAATTCATTTTCATCCCCCGCTCCCTCTTCAGCTGTGTGTCTAAAAAAAGGGGGTGTGTGTTTGTTTGAATTGCATATCATGTACCCCGGGTGAATACCAGGCCTTTCCTCACTCTAGTCAAAAAAGGTTTTTTTATGTAAAGCATTGTGATTAACTGAGAGTAAAGTTTTTGCCCCCAGGCAAAAGGGGTTCAAATCCCTGCGGGAACCCAAAAATCTGTGGTTTTTTTTCTCTTTATCAATTCACTACCTCATTGAGGTTTTTTTTTTTAAAAATTATTTGCACTGTTTGACTAATTACAAATTACAGAGAACAGGAGTAAGTGCAGCACCGGGGGTTTGAACCCCCAGTAGTGAGTGAAAGGGGAAGTGATGTCTGAGCATGTGCGACCAGGACTGAGGACTCTCAGCCCCGGTCCCTATCCCCTAGAGACGTAACAATAGTCACTAAAGGAGAAGCTAAAAACAAAAAAGGGGCGAATTTTTAATAATAATGAATGGTGAAAATGTTTGTTATTTCATTTGCAAGCTTCCCACATCAATTTTACTTCATGGCAAAACCCCTTTAAAGGGGTTCTCCAGGAAATGAAGAAAACTAAATAGATAAACAACATGTCATAATGAAAACATTCCTAAATATCTTTAATTAGAAGTCCGCTGGTTTTGTCTAGGGGATATACATATATAAAAATTTGGTGGGGATATAGTATATAGAATCTACAGCTGGGTAGGAATTAGGCAGTTGTGGACAATGTAGTTTTAAGAGGGTGCGCCTAGTAACTTTAGCTCTGCCCACTATCCCGGTGAGGAAGAAGATGTAACAAAGCAATAATATGTGATATAACAGCATCTGGAAGTAGTTCACGCACTGGATTGTGACAGATAATTACTGCTTATCTTTACTATTACTGCACTATATATTCATATTTTTGGGGGTTTCTCATACAACCCCTTTAAGCGTAGCACAGACATGGTCCACACCAATGGATACTATTTGGTTCAGTACAGTATAGTGGGTTGCAAAAGTATTTATACCTCTTGAACTGTTCTTCATTTTTAAAAGGGTGTTCTGGGCCCTAACATTGCTCATTTACTTATACTTCCAGGACGCTCCCGTTCACTCCCAGCTGACGATGCATTCAACCAGGAAGTAAGCATTGAACGTTTAGGCCTCTTTCACACAGCTGATTCTGGGACAGATTTCAGCCGTATTGCGTATTGCGCTCCAATACGGCTGAAATCCGTCCCAGGCATTACGGTAATCCACAGTTCTCATCGAGAACTATGGATTCCGTCTCCCCTATTCGCCGAGCGGGGAGAAAATGACATGCACATTATCCTGGCAGGATACGCGCCGTGGATAATGGATGTCTATGGGGCCGGCGAACTGAATGCCCCCCCAACCCCTCCCCGCCCCAGCTGCACGGCACACGCTGCAATTGCGGGGCGAAATCCGTCCCGCACTTACGGCGTGAATAAGCTGTGGGAACATTGCCTTATTGTTCAATTGACAGCTCCAGCCAATCACAGGCCACAACGACACATGCCTCTGGGGCCTGTAATTGGCTGAGGCTGTCACGTGAATGAAGCTCATTCACTGTTTCAGCGACGATGAACGGACCAGCAGCAGGAAGTTCAGAGTGTCCATTATCTTCTATCTTTTCTCATACCCCAACAGACAAACAAGCAATGTTAGGGTCCAGAACACCCCTTTAAATGTTACAACCACAACCTTAAATGTATGTTATTAATATTTATGATGCAAAGAGTGAGTGAAAAATATCTTCCCTACATCTAAAAAGAGTTGTTTCTGCAGCAGGCACATGGATTTCTATAAACTCCATTTGCAATATGTCATGTGTAAATATATTCTTAATGGGGTGTTTTAACTACAAAGATTAGCTTCCAAAATGTAGGGACAGGTAAATGAAGACTCCATGGATGGAGCTCACTCATTATCTGTAACAAGATTAGCTTTGCTTACAGATAAACAATTGTTTTCACTCCTTCGAGCAGATGTAGCTTTTGTTTACTGAAGATTAAATCTCCTGCACTTCCCTTTTTGTAATGTCTCAGCTAGTTCAAGAGAAGCTAAATATGTTATAGATCCATGCACAGCCTGACATAGGCAGAGTGAAACAAAAATTTACTGTGACTATGAAACTGTATGGTGAGAAAACTCATTTAAACCTACATGTAAAGCATATGGAGATAGCAAATATTATCTGGTATAGAAAACGTACTGCCGTGAGATATATTGTTTCAGAAACCATTGAAAAGCATTGAAGGGGTTGAGCTAATGTTGTTTGTTGCAGGTGAGAAAAATGTCAAGTTAAGCTTTGCTACATCAGTTGATGCAACTCATCATATGTTTTAGCATTGTAAGATAGTGAGATATGTAGCACATTCTTGGAGAAACCACTCTGCTGGAGATTGAGCGTCATTGACAGTCACATCTAAATATTATTAGGTCATAAATGACTCCTAATATGCTTTTTAATCAAGATGAAGAGCATAGAATTCCTCCCCTCGGTCAACTGCATTTACACTGAAACAAAATATTCAAGCATTTCAATTTCTAATACCAAATGTAATTCCTAATGTATGTGCTCCTGGGTCTACAACTGCAGGGACATTGCAGAAATCACATCTAGATGGCACTTCCAAATTCATCAATTCTACCATATTTAATAGATGCATAATCCCCTTCATTAGTGCACGCACTATACATTCCCTTCATTGCATTTCATAAAAAATAAACCTGCTTTTCCCATGTAAATAACATTGTGAATACTCTAGGTTGTCTTTCATAATTTTTAAAAAATGTCACTATCATTAGAGACAAAAAAACTAAGCTTTGGGCAAAACCCAAAGTCTGGTGCTTTTCTCTTAACAGTACTGTACCGGCTCAAAAAGTTACCTGACCTGATTAATGATGTGTACATGCTGCACAGATCTACGGAATACAAAATCCTTCTTTTTGGTGTATTTTCCCTCCATTCATTCACTGTGTTCACACCCTGCGGGAAGATGGCTCTGACGTGATGAATGTAAAAGTTTGCTTTAAGCCTTTGTAACAGCAGGACAGCCTATTATCACCGTCACATTTTCCATGACTGCGAAAACCCTGGGTAGGCTCTTTTATTGCTAATAGATCCATGGAGAAACAGTAGAAATTTTATGAGTCTTTTTAAAATGGAAATTCATGTTTGAAAAATGCAACTGGGAGAAAACAGATGTAGACCACTTAAACATTTGTAGAACATTGAGATGCACAGCCTTATTTACAGAGTCACAAAGACTTCTCAGGTTTTAAAATGAAGCTGGTAAACCCTTTACCATGGGGAAATAAATAGCAAAGGGATAATATATATATTTAGTCCTGACCTTCTAGAGGGATTGCACAGTAAAATATTAATTTTTGCAGATGATACTAGATTTCCTCCGCAATTACGCCGGCTGCCGAGCAGCGGGGGCGGGGTAGAGGGGGGGGGGGGGGGCGGCAGCTCGCCAGCCCAATAGACATCCGTTATCCACGGCACATAAACCGCCAGGATAATGTGCATGTCACTTTCTCCCGCTTGGCGTATTCATCTAGCGGGGAGGGGAGACGGAATCCATAAATCTCTATGAGAACTGTGGATTACCGTAATGCCTGGGCCGGATTCCAGCCGTATTGGAGCGCAATACGGCGCACAATATGGCTGAAATCCGTCCCAGAATCAGCCTTGTGAACGAGCCCTAACATAAAGAAGACTGTATACTGTTACAAATGTATCTGAATAAGTTGAAGGCTTGGGGAGTGAAGTGGCAAATGAGCTTTAAAGGGGTTGTCTCACTACATTGATTCATTTTACCTCAGTCCTGTTTTCTTGGTTTCATTTTGAATTCAGGGTCGTGTTTACTGGCTTCCACTAGGCTGCAGCAGAAGCCAGGTCTGTAGCTATAGCAACCACTGCTGGCAGCTTGTCATGAGAGATCAAACAGGTCTGTAGCTATAGTGACCTGAGGAGCTGATGCAGCCCATACAAGAGGGGATATCTCAGAATAGGTAGCACACTGTTAATGGACTTGTTTTTTGCCAGATCTCTAACAGAAAAAGCAATCCTTGTAGTGAGACAACCCCTTTAACACTGATAAATGCAACGTTATGCACATTGTGCAGTCTCTCTACAGTACTTGTTGCCAGTGAATACAAATATACATTGCTTAATTTGACACCTGAAAGACAGCCCTGATAATGTCATGCTCACATACATAATCTGATCATTATGCAACTGGGTGTATTTAACTTTTACAGGTACCCTAACACGTGATGGCCTCAACATTGAGGCAGACTTATCACTACTGTGTAATTCTTAGACAGTGTACATTTAGACTAGACAGTCTTCCAATGCACTACAATTATCATAGTGTTGAGAAATATGGTGCATGTTAGAACTGTCTAGTCTAAATTTACACATTTTATAAGTTGGATTATTTTAGGATACTAAGGGCCACATGTGTGAAAACTGTCTAGGTCTAAAATTCACTTTGTTGCCCATAGCAACCAATCAGAGCGCCCGTCTCATTTCATATAGTGCTCTGGAAAAAATGAGATGGGTGCTCTGATTGGTTGCTATGGTCAACAAAATGAATTTCAGACCTAGACAGTTTTCATACATGTGGCCCTACGTGAGGTAAAATTTTGGCAACAGGGTTGCACACTGAGCCATGCCCACTTTTCACGAAGCCACTTGTATGGAACGATATGCAGAAGTGACTATAAACTGTCTAAAACACATAATAAATGCACTGCAAGCTATGTGCACCATTATTTTTGGCGCAACTATTACGCAACTAACTTGATAAATGTGCTCTAATGTCTTCAACTTAGGATAGCTTCCCATTGACCCATAAGATAAAAGGTTTTTCTTCCACCATAAACATTTATCACTTTTGCACAGGAACCCCAATGATCACTAAAATGGGGCCCCCAAATCCTTGTTCTTCCTCATTGTAGTTGCACAGTGAGGAAGTCTTTGAACAGAGCAGTGATCAAACATACATACTGCAGCTCCATTCAAAGTCTATGGAACAGACTAATATAGTTGAGTACAGTGACCATCTATCTTCATTGGCCCCGCAGATTTTGAACATTTTTAGACCCCTGCTCCAGAAAAGTACTTGGGTCCTCCATTTTGTTAACCTCCTGTGATCATTCATCACCTATCCTGTCCATAGATAGTAATTGTCTATGCTGGAAAATCCTTTTATACAAACAAAACCAAAAAATTAGACAGCACATCCATTGCAACTGGCAGGCAATGGTGCATACTGTTGTGGCTGCAATGCAAAAAGTGAATTCTCCAAAACAATCAATACAGTAGCACTCTATAGGCCCTGTAAACCCATTACAACCCTTGAACTCAAAGTAACATTTATAATGCATTACTTTGTACATTTATAAAATAGAGGCTTTTAGGGCGAGATGTCCGAAAATTGGCGGTGCTACGTCAGTTTTTAGGCACATTAAATAAGTGTAAAGTGCGCCAGAAAGTCCGACCCTATCAAAAATCTGGCATCAGGTATACCTTGCATAGTATACATAATGCAACTAAAAATTATGCGCCGTGCTCCTCCATAACGAAAAAAGCCTATTGAGGCACATAGTACATCATTACAAGTGTATATGTGTTAGGCGCATTTCACATTTTACAAGTATGTGTTAGGCGCATTACAAGTATGTGTTAGGCGCATTACAAGTATGTGTTAGGCGCATTACAAGTATGTGTTAGGCGCATTTCATATACTTGTTATGATAAGCTATACGCTGCCCCTGCCGTGATCTGCCTTTGATAGGGGCAATTACATACTCTACCATGAAATTGTTTGGGGCCACGATTAGCGCAAATCGCGGCAAATAGCAAATTTAAAACGTATGTAATGCCCCTATCGAGCAACATCGCGTGCGGAGGCGAACAGCTTATCATTACAAGTATATGAAATGCGCCTAAAAGATACTTGTAATGCGTCTAACACATACTTGTAAAATGTGAAATGCACCTAACACATATACACTTGTAATGATGAACTATGCGCCTCAATAGGCGCAAAGTGTTATGGAGGCACACATGGCATCATTTTTACGTGCAGTTCAATGTGTCATTCCCGGCATATACTGCGCCTAGTTTTGGTGTACGACAGTTCATTTACACCAAAATAAGGCTTCAAAAGCGGTTTTAGCGCAATATAGACCAAAAAACTAGCATTGGCGTGTTGGGAAATGTCGCCCTTGGTGCGCACTTTGATCAAATTTTATATGCCAATCTACAGCATGTGCTGCAGTAATTTTTATTTTGGAAAAATCCTATTTTGGAAAAACCAATTGATGATCTGTTCAGGCAGAGGCGGGACTTGGCAAGGATCCAACTGTGCACATTATTGGCTGGAATTGGAATATCCAGCCAACCTACATGTGCATTTCATGGTCAGCACGTGTGATTGGCTGAAAGGTATCAGCGAGTCAGTGCAGACTTAGTTTACAAGAGCTAAGCAGGGTCAATTTTCTACTTTCAATATTGTGAATGCTGCAGAACATTGTACTCTAATAGCTGCTGCAACAAGCAAAGTCTAGGGGTAGACAGTGAGGGTCTCTATGCTTAGTTCATGCAGTTCATATTAAAGTACTGTTCTCTGTACACCTAAAGCGAACCTGTCAGCTAGTTCCTGCTGCTGATGTTATTTAGTAATGATCTGTGAAGCTTTTGTTGCACCTTCACCAATACCAAGGTGTCAGAGGGACAAAGGGCCGCCGTGTCAGTGTCCGGCATTTCACCTATAAAGCGGTCATGTGATGTAGGTCATGTGACTATCTTGCAACCATGTGTAAGATAAGGTCACAAAGTGCTGGGCAATAAAGATACAGTGATTCAAGAACTGAGACTTCTGAATTTAGAACAAGCCAAAGGTGGAAACTGATATAGGAAAATCGGCAATACTACATAATAATACTGGGCCAAATGTGCAAAATGCAAAAAGTGCACTATAGTGGGCAATTAGTGGCGATATATGTAAATGGCAATGTGATATATGATATAACTAATGGTGTATATGCCAACAATAGAAAGTGTTTGTGTGCGTAAATTGTGAAATATATGAAATGAGTCATATGTGAAAAATTGTGGAAAAATCTTCTGAAAGAAAACAGTAAAAAAAAATACCAAATTACTACTACAGATATACACAAAAAAGGTCTCAGAATACATAGGTGTTTGCTCCCTTTCTTCATACATTACAGGTAGCTACAAGTCGAATTTGTGACAGAATGATGAGGGTGGCGCTTGCGGAAGTCCTTCAGATTCATTTCTACGGAAGTTCTGAACATAGTGCACTTTTAGTCATGATAACAACCTTTGAAGCTAAGGGAGCTAGGTAACGTGCACCTATTTGATGTTACCCATTGTTCAGGTAGCAATAAGCAGCTAACATGTTCCCTGTAACAGAACAATTTACTGCATGGTACTGAACAATGTATCGGCTTCAACCACCAAACATCTTTCTACTTCACCACCTGTGTTAGAATTAAAGGGTTGTCCTACTAACATTTATTTTCTCTTCACTGAGGGTCGAAACACTAGAATCCCCGCTTATCATGATAACCTTAATGGAGCAGCAGTCAAGTGTGTACACTGCTGCTCTATTTATTGTCTATGGGACTGAGGGAGATAGCAAGCTATTTTTGGCATTCCCATAGAGTTTAAATAGGGTGGCAGTGTGTATAATTGTCCGCCATTCCCTTCAAACAAGGACACTCAGGAGCTCCTGAACCAATTACTAGTTCTCCATAGAGTTATAGTGTCAACATACAATGGTTGTCCCAGAACCAATTAATGTTGTATGTTAAGGGATCATTGTACTACTACAAGAAATATTTATACCTACCTATTTTACTTACTGGGATCCTGTAATAGCATTTTGTCTGCTCCCATATGTTACAAAAATCTATTACAAAAATACTTCAGTGGATGATTTTGTTGGGTATATACTGTATCGCAACTCAAATGTATACATTTTTGTGACATTTCTGAAAATATTTGCACTAGCGGTATTAATCCATAGTATTTAATTGTCTATCTCCTTGGGGGTTTGAAGGCTTTTTTGAGTGGATGATAGATAGATTTGCAATAGATAGATGACCTGATATTCCCCTTTGAGAGTCACATCACAGTTATAGCACCCTTAAAATCCAGACTGTCCGAGCTGGAAATAATAATAATAATAATAATCTTTATTTATAAAGCGCCAACATATTCCGCAGCACTTTACAATTTAGAGGGAGAAGTACAGACAAGGAGAACAAACATTACACAATGAAAAGCTACTTACAGATCAGACACAAGGTATGAGGGCCATGCTCCCAAGAGCTTACAATCTATTAGGGTGTGTGAGTGAGACAAAGGGTGAGAAGTGCTCAGTTTACAATGGTCCAGCCATGTTACATAAATATGGGGTAGTGTACACAAAAAGTGGATGAACCTGCCACCCAGACCGTACAACTATATACAGGCAGTCCACGGGTTACATACGGGATAGGGACTTTAGGTTTGTTCTTAAGTTGAAATTGTATGTAAGTCGGAACAGGTAGATTTATTAAATGCAATTCCTTTTTTTTTTGTAGTTGTGGATTGTGCCGGGAACAGTTTTTACATTTGTTTTGCTGTCTGTGGCCTTTTTTAGAAGATTTCAGCTAACATTCTGTATCTAATGTGCAGCTGTGGCATGCTGGCACTTGGTTATCATGGGGCGTGACTCAGTGTTAAATGTCAGTCACGCCCCATAAGTCGCCGTTTGTAACTACGGGACGTATGTAAGTCGGAACGATATAAGTAGGGGACTGCCTGTACATATAAGTGCCTGTGAATTGCCCAAGTCCAGGAGTTGATGAATGAGTATGACAGAAATTAGGGGGGTTAACGGCTAGTGATCTTGGTAGGCCTGCCTAAGAAAAAGAGTTTTCAGAGTGCACTTGAAACTATGAAGTTTGTGAGTGTGCCTGATCACATGGGGTAACATGTTCCAGAGAACTAGTGCAATAAGTGCAAAATCTAGGAGACGGGCATGTGAGGTTTGGATGAGAGAGGCGTGTAATTTCAGATCATCAGCAGAGAGCGGGTAGGGTGGTAGACAGAGATGAGGGAGGAGATGTAGCGAGGAGCACACTGTGGAAAGCTTTATGGGTGAGAGTGAAGAGTTTATGTTGTATCCTGTACTGAATGGACAACCAGTGCAGTGACTGACACAGGGTAGAGGCATCAGTATAGCAGCTGGAAAGAAAGATGAGCCTGGTTGCTGCATTCAGGACAGATTGGAGAGGGGAGAGTTTGCAGAGAAAGTGATAAAAATGCTGTATAAGCCACAACAATCATTACTAGATTGTGTACAGAGTTTTATGTAAAGCTTTTGGACTCCAGTTAAGAACTTATAACAGGTTACCCTACCTCATGTGCATCATGGGGCGATATGTATGATTTTTGTCCCCAGACGCCAAATTTATTGCGCGCATTAGTGTAGTAGAATGCGCCTGAATCTATGAACCTGTTCTACTGCAGGTCGCGCTATAAAGCAACAATTCAGGCTCAGGCAAACCACTTCTAAATTAGTCTATCTGTTCCAGCACCAATGCGCCTGGTTTGCCGTACTGAAGTCATAAATGTGTGGAATCATACGGTTGTACTGCAACACGCCTCCAGCATGCCTTCACATCTTGGGTGCATTACAAAGTGCCGTGGGCGCTGTAGAATTTTTGGAGTGCACCTGCTCATACATCGAGCGCAGATAGCTAATGTTTAGCTGCTTACTTTGTGTTTTGACGTGAAAGAACAGTGGTAACTGATGGTTCAATAATAGTGGTTTGGCCACACACTCTTTCCTAGTCTATTTACAAGCCTGCAGTTTCAACATGACAATATACACACATAGGGACATAGCTATATGCAGTGGAGACGTTGCAGTCACTAAGGCCCATGTCACATAAAAAGACACTATGGCCGACATGTATGGTTTTTGGGCTGAAAGGACGCCAGACTACTGGCGAGCCCTGTACATACTTGTCGGCCATGGTGTCTTTTTATGTGACATGGGCCTTAGTGACTGCTCCATCTCCACTGCATATAGCTATGTCCCTATGTGTGTATATTATGTAAGCAGGTGCCACTCTCGGGATCGCAGTCCAATGCAGATAGAGAAACAGACAAGTTGCTTTGGTTCCAACATGGGTCCTGTGCTTTATTGGCACAACACGTTTACAGCGGGAAACGTATGCCAGATACAAAACAAAATGGCAAACAAACAAAACACCTGCTCGTCTGAGCACTGGCTACACAGTTCAGATCCCTCACTACACCAGGGTCAGCAAGCAGTTTTTATAAGACATCTTGGATATCTCTAGTGAGACGCTCCTCAGGCCAGGCTCCTTGACCTGTATAATAGATCCACCTGGTCAGCTGACTAGCTGACTTATAAAGGCCAGCCAAACCCTGGTCTGGAACAAGGGGAGCAGACACCTACTGAACACTTTGTCTACTCCCGATAAAAGCCGTCCCGGGTTTTAGCTGAAGCAACCATTCTAAGGGTAAACGTATGTCAACCACTTACTGTGGCCGACACAACACAAATAAACGGCAAGGTAACCTTGGTGACATGTTACTTATTATTTCTTTGTCTGGTGTAACGCAGAAATCTAATTGGGATGTACACCCCATTAAGGACCTTCCCAGCTGCCACCTTACAATTGTCATGTTGAAACTGTAGGCTTGTAAACAGACTAGGAAAGAGTGTGTGGCCAAACCACTATTATTGAACCATCAGTTACCACTGTTCTTTCAAGTCAAAACACAAAGTAAGCAGCCAAACATTAGCTGTCCCAAAAGCATAAAGAAAAAGTTTGAATTATCAATACAATTATTTTTCTACTACAATGATATCAAACAAGAACAGGGCTAGAGACACAGCGCAGGAAATTGGTCTTACGTTGCTTTATTTCATAGTGATTTTTTAATAAAATTTTGCATTATTGATTTTAAAACTAAGGACTATGTCGTATTATGACTAATCCAATTGCTCTGTTGAAGCCATACTAAATTCCTCTGATGAATTGTAAAGTTGCTTAGTATAGAAAATGTATTCTGCGTCTATGGATATAAACCAAAAAAAGCAAGTAGCGAATCAATAACTTTCATTAAATGTAAAGTCAGCTGAGAGGGGATGGTACGAAATAATAAGCCAATAAATTTAAACATTCTCAGCTTTGAAATTCATTCCAGTTCTCAACCAAAAGCTAATCACAGTGTAGTCTACGTAAATCATATTGTGCATATTCATTGACAAATTATCTAGAACATGATTAAGGATATAGGATTGTGCTGGCCAGAAAATCTTTCCTTTCAGCTGTATTATTTATGGGGCAGGCAGAGGAAGATCTCTTTTCTTGAAACACACAAGGGAAAAGGAGTAAAATGAGATCACAAAATAAAGAAGTGGAGTAGAATACACTGGGCAGTAGGGTTATGACCTTTTAACCTTTTTGAAAATTTTAATTATCCTGATGGTGCATTTGATGAACTTTTGCCTATATCTTAGTTTTCTGGTGTTCGTTTGTTATTTTCATTGAAAGCCTAACGCACCCATTGTAATTTCACTTTTCAATACAATTTCAAGACTTCAGGCATCTTTTTGAACTATGTGAGACCTATAGGACGGCATGTATGAACGGGGCTGCACCAGATATCTGCCGTCTTTTCAGCCCAATATACAGCGCAGCCCCGTTCACTTAATTTTTAAATGGCCCGCACGCCAATATAGGGCACATTACAGAGCGCAAGTGGCTCTTTGTAATGGGTCTGATTTCGGGGGGGCGTGCGGGGGGGCGGGGCGCACTAGAATCATACGAAGCTATAGATTTATTGCTTCGCTACGGGATTTCTAGGCGCATTGCTGCTGGAACCGGTAAACCAATTTCAAAGTAATATACCTGAACCATAAATGTCGTACTAGAACTAGAATGCGCATGATTTATGACTCGCTGTTGACCAGGTTCATAAATGAGGCGCATTCTATACTAATAATATGCGCTTGAAATTTTGTGTTTAAATGCCATGCCATGCCGCCCAGAATTTCTACCATATGGAGAAAAAATGGTCTCAATTGGAATAGCATAAACTGCCCTTACTTCATAGTGCCAGATGGAATCACGGGCAATTTTTGCATTGATTGATTTTTTTCTTCTTCCACAGTGGAGAGGTTGGCTTAAATCAACTTGTGACTTCATTGCTAATACATGGGCAAATGCAGGGTTTTCCCAACAGCACTATTCAGAGGACACAGACAATGATCTGCATGTTGCTGAAGTGTCCTAAGGCTTTAAAATATTTTTATAAAACCTGGACAAAGGAACCATCGCTGTTTAACCCCTTAACGACCTTAGATGTATGCATACGTCCAGGTCGTTTGGGGGTTCACGCCCCTGGACGTATGGATACGTCCTGAGGATCGCGCGAACTCTAAAACAGAGTTTGCGCGATCGGCGCGGGGTGTCAGCTGTATATTACAGCTGACATCCCGCAGCGTCGGCCCCGACCCCGGATCGCTCCGGGGGGGCCGGTTAACCCCTTAATTATCGCGACCATCGGGTCGCAATAACTAAGGGAGACGCAGGAGGAGATCGCTCCTCCTGCGTCTCTGTCGGCGGCAGCTCCTGCCCTCTGACAGACAGCACGGAAGGCATAGAATGCCTTCCGGGTTGTCTGTGACGTCACGATTAGTGTTGAGCGATTTTTATCGACAAAGTTGAAATCGGCAAGGTTTTTATGGTGATCGAAATTTCCAGATCATTCGATAATTAAGGTTAAAATCTGAGCATCATCGATTAATCGCGGCCTTTTTCAGGCGCTTCCTGTAATTTTGCGCCAGCAAATCATATTATAAGAAATAAGAGCAGGGTGAGTGTTGTGCGAACGTCATGACTGGGATGTGAAAGTGGTTGCGATTGGCTGGAAAAATCACATGACCTCGCCTCGTTTTACATAGAACAAGCGTTTCCTGTTTTCAAGCCTCATGTCTCTCAGAGCGTCTCATAGGGAAAGACGTGCCTCTGCCTGTGGCCACACAGCGCACGAAATTAGTTCTATTTCTGCACACAGAAACCTCGGCTATTAGCGTGATCCTTCCAATTTAGTTAGATTAGAGATTTTAACGATTTATGTAGTCTTTAGCTAGAGAATTTTAAAGGCAGCATCTACGCTGTAAAGTCCACGGCTGAGGAGCGGGGGGGGGGGCCCCCGCGGGCGAACACTAGACAAGCTCTATTATAAAGAACTTGATAAAGGTTGTCCACCAGAGACTTAGTGTAAGGATATTGTATGGAATCATCTTTTTTATTAACAGTTTAGGCTATAGAAAGTATTTCCTGGATATTGGGCAGTCATGAACTATATTGATAAACATTCATTTCTAGTAACTGCAGTCCTCTTTGTTACTGCAAAACTCACTTTATATCAGTATACATTTCAGATAGGTTTTCAATTTTACCCATTACACCTGTGACGGTTTTATATTTCAACCTTGCACTTAAATTACAATCGCAGCAATCTTGTACAGCACTCAGCACCCAAGTTGTATGTTGCCAAAAAATAACCGTGGTATCGTACGAAAACATCACAGTTGACGTGTTTATTGACGTTGGCGCACCCTGTACTGTTAATTGACTCAGCATCTACGTAAATCTTTTTACAGCTATTCTATTTTCACCACTGGTGTATTGAAAGGTGCAAAAAATACAGTTTTTTTATCAAAACATAACAGTTACGTATTTGTTTTGACGTTTTGCGCACCCAGTATTCTGGTTCATTGACGCAGCATCTACATAAATCTTAAAACAGCAATTCTATATCACCACAAGGATGAATTGAAATGTGCAAAAAATACAGTTATTATACAAACATAACATTACGTGTTTTTTGACTTTTGGTCACCCATTACTGTTCATTGACGCGCATCTACGTAAATCTTTAAAAAACAGCAATTCTATAATTTGCACGCACAGTTGAATTGAAAGGTGCAAAAAATACAGTTTATTATATCAAAACAATAATCCATTACGTGTTTTTAGACTTTGCGCACCCAGTACGTTCATTGACGCAAGCAGTCTACGTAAAATCTAAAACAGCAATTTCTATATTCACCACAGGTGAATTGAAAGGTGCAAAAAATACAGTTTATTGATATCAAAACATAACATTACCGTGTTTTTGACTTTTGCCGCACCCAGTACTGTTCATATGACGCAGCATCTAACGTAAATCTTTACAACAGCAATTCTATATTCACCACAGGTGAATTGAAAGTTGTCAAAAAATACAGTTATTTATATCAAAACATAACAGTTACGTGTTTTTTGACGTTTCTTGCGCATCCCAGTACTGTTCATTGACAGCAGCATCTACATAAATCTTAAAACAGCAATTCTATAATCACTCACAGTTGAATTGAAAGGTGCAAAATGACAGTTTATTATATCAAAACATAACAGTTACGTGTTTTTGACTTTTGCGCACCAGTACTCGTTCATTGACGCACGCCGCATCTACGTATATCTTAAAACAGCAATTCTTTATTCACCACTGTTGTATTTAAAGGTGCAAAAAATACAGTTTATTAGATCAAACAATAACAGTTACGTGTTTTTTGACTTTTGCGCACTTCAGTACTGTTTCATTGGACGTCAGCATCTACGTAAATCTTAAAACAGCAATTCTAATATCACCACAGTGAATTGAAAAGGTGTCAAAAATACAGTTTTATTATACAAACATAACAGTCTTCTGTTTTTTGACTTTTGCGCACTCCAGTACTGTTCTTTGACGCAGCATCTACTAAATCTTAAAACAGCAATTCTATATTCACCACAGGTGAATGAAAGGTGCAAAAATATCAGTTTATTATATTCAAAACTAACAGTTACGTGTTTTTTGACTTTTTGCGCACCCAGTACTGTTCATTGAAACGCAGCATCTACGTAAATATTAAAACATCAATCTATATCACGCACAGGTGAATTGAAAGTGCAAAAAAATAAACAGTTTATTATATCAGAACATAACAGTTACGTGTTTTTTGATTTTGTCGCACCCAGTACTGATCTAGTGACGTCAGCATCTACGTAAATCTTAAAACATCAATTCATATTCAACACAGGTGAATAGAAAGGTGCAAAAAATACCGTGTATTATACGAAAACATAACATTTTACGCGTTTTTTATGATTTTGCGCACCCAGTACTGTTCATTTGGACGCACTTGCATCTACGTAAATCTTAAAACCAGCAATTCTATATCACACCCACAGGTGAATTGAAAGGTCAAAAAATACAGTTTTATTAATATCAAAACATCAACAGATTACGTGTTTTTTTGACTTTTGTTGCGCACCCAGTACTGTTCATTGTCGCAGCATCTACGTAAATCATAAAAACAGCAACACTATCTTCACCACAGTGAATTGAGAAGGTGCAAAAAATACAGGTTTATTCTATCAAAACATACAGTTACTGTTTTTTGAACTTTGCGCACACCCGTACTGTTCATTGACGCAGCATCTACGTAAATCTTAAAACAGCAATATCTATATTCACCACAGGTGAATTGAAAAAGGGTGCAAAATACAGTTATTATATCAATAACATAACAGTTACGTGTTTTTTGACTTTTGTCGCACGCCAGACTGTTCATTGACGCAGCAATCTACGTAAATCTTAAAACAGCAATTCTATATTCACCACAGGTGAAAATTGAAAGGTGCAAAAAATAGCAGTTTATTATATCAAACATAACAATTTACGATGTTTTTTGACTTTTGCGCACAACCAGTACTGTTCATTGAACGCAGCATCTACGTAAATCTTAAAACAGCAATTCTATATTCACCACAGGTGAATTGAAAGGTGCAAAAAATACAGTTTTTATTATATCAAAAACATAACCTGGTTACGTGTTTTTTTGACTTTTGCGCACCCCAGTACTGTTCACTTGACGCCGCATCATACGTAAATCTTAAAACTGCAGCAATTCTATATTCACCACAGGTGAATCTTGAAAGGTGCAAATATTAGAAATACAGTTGTATTATATAAAACTAACAGTTACGTTTTTTTGACTTTGCGCACGCCAGTACTGTTCATTGACCGCAGCAACTACGTAAATCTTAAAGACAGCAATTCTATATTCACCACAGGTGAATTGAAAGGTGCAAAAAATCACAGTTATATATCAAAACATAACAGTTACGTTTTTTTGACTTTTGCGCACCCAGTACAGTTCATCTGACTCAGCATCTACGTAACTCTTAAAACAGCAATGTCTATATTCACCACAGGTGAAATTGAAATGTGCGCAAAAAATACAGTTATAGTATAACAAAACATAACAGTTACGTGTTTTTTGACTTTTGCGCACCCAGTACTGCTACATCCTGACTCAGCTCTACGTAATCTTAAAACAGCAATTCTATATTCACCCAGGTGAATTGAAAGGTGCAAGAAAAAATACAGTTTATTAAATCAAAAAACATAACATTTACTGTTTTTTGACTTTTGCGCACACCCAGTACTGATCATTGACGCAGCATCTACGTAAATCTTAAAACTCATTCTATATTCACCACTGTGAATTGAAAGTGGCAAAAAATACAGTTTATTATATCAAAACAAAGACAGTTACGTGTTTTTTGAATTTTGCGCACAACCAGTACTGTTCATTGACGCAAGCATCTACGTAAAACTTAAAACAGCAATTCCTATTTCACAACAGGTGAATTGAAAGGGCAAAAAATACATTATTATACACAAACATAACAGATAACGTGGTTTTTTTGGAATTTAGCCCATTCCAGATTTGGTTGATAGGACACCACTTGCAGTTAAAATTGAATCCGCAATTTTGTTTTGGATTAGAGGGATTTTGAGAATAGCTGTGATTTGCCGTCTTTTAATAAGAGCCTTTCCAAAACTATGCCATACCTTCTCAAATTTTTATATTTCTGGAACATGGAGCTAAATGCAAGGTGGTAAGCAGCAAAGAGGGGGGGTATTACATGGAGGTAAGGTAACTGAGAGAAGGTGCTCCTTCGGAGTCTGGCGAAACACGGCCCCCCCATCCAGCGGATCGTCAGTTTGCAGGTACCGCAGGCCTTTCATCGCAGGTCAGGCCCTGTGGAATCTAAGAAACTGAACCATCGTCGCCAAATCTGTCCTTCAGATGTTTAATGCAACCTGCATCTAGCAGTCTTACCCTTCCCTCCCCCTCGTCCTCCCATCACGGCCACAAATGTCGTCATCAGCATCATCAGCATCCGTCCAACATGAAGCACGCCCAAATGTCAACTTCCGTGTACCCAACCACTGTGATAATCCATTGTCCTGAAGACCTCTTTGATGACATAAATGCTGTTGGGGGTCAGAAGGCATGTTTAAAAGATCAAGAGGATGATTTAGTCAGCTCTGACGCCCAGTTACTGGATGCCACAGAGGAGGTGAAGGAAGCCGGTCAATCGGCAAAAATTCCCGGGCGGCTTCGGCAGACGCCTTGCAGTGCCCCTTGCTGTAGCCCCCGCAGATTCTGGATGCAGAAAGTCAGGACACCAGTCACCTGGGTTGTGATGATGATTGATGACAACATTAGCGTATCCATCCAGTCTTTTCCGCGAGGAAAAAAAAAAAAAAATAATTATAAAAAAAAATAATTTGCTTGCGAGCGCTTCATCGTGGTAATGGGACGAGGAGTAAGACGATGTGTATTGTCAATTACGGGTCCCAGCCACAAACAGGGAGAGGGGCGGTCGCAGTAAGTCCGCTGAATATGATTCCGCCAGCCACGGTCAGACGCAACCCCGCTCCGCTCGCTTATCGCCGTCCAAAAGGTCCATGGACCTCTCAAAGCCTGGGCCTCTTTTTGATGCAACCTCTGATTCACCCAAGCGATGTCCTAGATGCCGCCTTTGCCGTAAACGCATAAGTAGAGGCAAGAACCTTTAAGTGGTTTAAACCCACCACCAACATGTCTATCACAGGGCAGCGAATCCCTAGTTGAAATGGGGGGGAACATTTGGGCCCAAAAAAAGGCCCAAACCCCGACCCCGGGGGCCCTCCAACCATTTGTCACACCCCCCTTTGTCTCCGCCCCCTTTTCCTTCCTCCGCCCCCCACCAAGCTTTCCCTTTCAGCTGCCCATGTCTCTCAGAGTCATGATCAGGGATCCAGCCCCCCGTTTTCAGCCCCACCGCCCGCCCGGTACCACCAGCACCACCAAAAACCCCAAATCCAAACCCCTTTTCCCCCTTCCCGCCATTTTGACGACCGGAAACCGCCGAAACAGGGGCCCCCCCCCCCCACCCCCCCCCTTTAACCCCCCCCAGCGAAACCCCCTTTTCTTTCCCGGGTTTGGAGCAGAAAAAACATTTTAACCCAAACCACCCCAAAAGCCAAAACCCCTAAAATGTCGGCTTTGCCGGGTTTTTGGGCCTTTGGGAAAATTTTTCCCTTTTCCGTTTTGGGGGACACAGGGGGTTTTCCGCCACGTCTTTGGCCCTCCCCTTGCCCCCAATACCAGATGCCGAGCACATTTCTTTGCCAGAAAAGCCGCCCCTTTCCCTGGCCACCACGGTCATCAAAAATTTAAATTCGGGGTTGTCTGCATCTGGTCCAAAAAAACCCAAACTACCCCCGACACAGGGACTATTAACCGCCAAGGCCGTTTATATCCGGGGAAACCAACTCACTGGGTGACGGGGGGGGTGGATGTCTCTGGGGGTGCCCGGTGGCTCTGGGCCCGGGCCACGTTTCTTAAAACCCCCGCAGGGATGGTGCAGGGCTTTTTTTCCCCCAATGTCCTTGGTGGCACCCACGGGCCCAGAGACACCAGCCGTGTTTAAATTTAAAATCTCCCTTTGGGTAGACCGCCCCACACACAGGCCCAGGACTTGGACGGCTCAAAGAAAACCGAGACCGAGCGCTGCCGGGGTTTACAAAAACCTTTTGGTTGCCAGGCAAGTTGGGGGTGCGATAACGTGCGAAATCTGCGGGCCCCCCTTAAGATCGGGGCTGTGAGCACATCCCTTGGCCCCGGCACAAAGTCCTTAACCTTGTTTGCCCCCAAAAATTTTTAAAAAGCTACCCGGGGGGGGGACTGCCCGCTGAAGAAGGCTCGAGGGCCGAGTTTGCACTTCCCTCGCCCCTTTTGCCCCCGCTTCTTTCCCCCTGGGCCCGCGTTGCACGTCAGCTCCCGGGCCCCCCTTTAACCGTCTCTTGTTTTACGGGGGCCACCAAATTTTCATTTTCGGACAATGCCCCCTTTGGTCAAACAGGGGGGCCCATTTGGGGGGGGTTGGGGTTAATTTAGTTTTTTGGAAACCGATCCCCCCCCCCGAAAGTTTGGGCACACGAAACAACAGGTCCCCCCACCCCGGAGGAGGAGACGGACACAATGCGGACAGGAGCCTTTCTCTCCGTCAAATCCACAAGGCCCCACAGTTTTACAAATTTTAAACGTCTTTAAATTTGGGAGTGTTTCCCGGGGTTTCCCGAGCTAGTGCAAGGGGGGCGCATCAGCTCTCAGGTTTCTCATCTCAGGGAACAAAGGGGTTTTTAAAACTTTTTGGGGCCGGGGGGAAGGGGGAAAGGGGGGAGGAGGTATTCCTAACACCAAAGTTACCGACCCCTTTCCTGGGAAAAAGGTTTGGGGGCGAAATTTTAGGCGGAAAAAGGAAGATGAGGAAGATCATTTTTCTAGTGCCCCTCGACCCCGAGGCTTGGGGGTCAAGGCTCCATCTCTCCATTTAGTGCTTTGGAAAGCTCCATTTCCTCCAACATGAACCCTTTGGGATTAAGGCCCCAAAAAAAAAACAGTTTCTGGGTTTGGGCCCCCCTCCTGGGTCCCCGGGACAAAACAAAACTCAACACTTTTCCTTCCACCCAAACCCAAAAAAGATTTAAAAAGCAGGAAAAAGGAGACCTTGCTGAATTTTAAACAACTGGGAAAATCTGTTGGTCTCTTCACTTCCCCAAATGGTTTTTAAGGTTTGGGAAAAACATCAGCCCACGTTACCCGCAAATAGAGGGCCCAAATAGGCTAGCGGCAGCAGCAGGCAAGGGGCAGAAAACCTAAGGGTGACCTCTGGCAAAAATTTGTTTACCACCTCACCACCATTTTCCCCCCAAAAAAACCCCCAAACAAAAGGGGGCCCCATCCAAAACCCAGAGATCCTTTAAAAACATGGTGCAGACCCATCCGTCCCCAAAAAACCGGGTGTTTTTCATGTGTTTCCCGGGCCCAATAGACTTCTGGGTATCCCAAAAATGGGCAATGGGGCCCAGCCCGGGTCGTCCCCCCATAAAGGGTTTTTTTTTCCTGCCCACAGCCACGTCATATCTAGCGGGCCCCTTTAGCACAAACTGGAAAATTTATTACAGACAAAGCCTCCGGCTTTCCCCAGATAAAGTGGATGTTTTGACTTTTATAAAAATGAATCAGGCAATTTGGGTTTTCTGAGATGTTGTGGCCCCCAAATTTCCGAGGGCACCGAATTTGTTTCCAATCTAAATTCAAAATTTCCCTTTTAAACAGAAAAGGTTTCCCCTTAAAACTTTTTTTTTAAAAAGGTCATTTCCCTTTCTGCAAATTTTTTTTTTCTCCTTTTCCCCAAAGTTTTTTTTTGCTGGTTTTGCTGTGAGGAGACTGTAAAAACAAGCAAGGTTTCATGACAACACCGTATTCCTTTTCTCACTTTTTAAATTTCCTTTAAAGGGGGGCGTTTTCGCAAAAATTTGGTTTCAAAAAGGGTTTTTTTTTTTGAGGTCAAAAAGTGCTGTGAGAAAAAGAATTTAACATGTCCCCTTTTTTAACAGAAAAGTGGCTTTTTAAGGGCATTTCTCCCTCACAATTTTTAAACATGGCTGAAAAGTCATTTTTATAATTTTTTTGGGCCAAAAATGCTTTTTAAATCAGCAATACTACAGGCCCATTAATAAAAAAAAAGTTGTTTCTAACAGAAAATTTGTTCCCTTTACAATTTACCCAAAATGGCTCAAGGGTCATGCTTTGAATTTTTGGGGCATTTTTTTCTGTGACATCAGCTATACTACAGGTCCAATTTCCCAAAAAA
>JAODAL010059331.1:0-21549 GCA_025379985.1 Phyllomedusa bahiana
GTACATTTTCTGCTATCTCCTGTGCAATTCAACAAACCATGGATCACATGCGAGGAGACAACCGTCATCTCTGTGCTAAGATGAGGGAACATCTGTATGTAAAGATAAGCATCTCCCAGCAGTGTAAGAACAGGTATTGGGTCAGACTGTCTCATGTAGCCACAATAAGACATATGCAGGTGGTGTTAGAAAGGGATCATCTCCTATGTAGTGGCCAGCTCAAGTCTATATGTGCTGTTTGGGGCCAACAGTTCAGCACACTTATCTACGAGCCTCTATTTTATCCTGTACTGATCCTGAGTTACATCCTGTATTATACTGCAGAGCTGCACTCACTATTCTGCTGGTGCAGTCACTGTGTACATACATTACTTATCCTGTACTGATTCTGAGTTACATCCTGTATTATACTCCAGAGCTGCACTCACTATTCTGCTGGTGCAGTCACTGTGTACATACATTACTTATCCTGTACTGATCCTGAGTTACATCCTGTATTATACTGCAGAGCTGCACTCACTATTCTGCTGGTGCAGTCACTGTACATACATTACTTATCCTGTACTGATCCTGAGTTACATCCTGTATTATACACCAGAGCTGCACTCTCTGTTCTGCTGGTGGAGTCACTGTGTACATACATTACTTATCCTGTACTGATCCTGAGTTACATCCTGTATTATCCTCCAGAGCTGCACTCACTATTCTGCTGGTGCAGTCACTGTGTACATACATTACATTACTTATCCTGTACTGAACCTGAGTTACATCCTGTATTATACTCCAGAGCTGCACTCACTATTCTGCTGGTGCAGTCACTGTTTACATACATTACATTACTTATCCTGTACTGAACCTGAGTTACATCCTGTATTATACTCCAGAGCTGCACTCACTATTCTGCTTGTGCAGTCACTGTACATACATTACTTATCCTGTACTGATCCTGAGTTACATCCAGTATAATACTCCAGAGCTGCACTCACTATTTTTTGGGTGGTGTGACTACAGGATATAACTCAGAACCAGCACTAAATAAGTAAAGTAATGTAATGTATATACTGAATCACTCTACCAGCAGGGATATTACTCATGATCAGTACAGGATAGGTAATGCAATGTATGTACACAGTGACTGCCCCAGCAAAATAGTGAGTGCAGCTCTGGAGTATAATACAGGATGTAACTCTGGATCAGTACAGGATAAGTAATGTATATACACAGTGACTGCACCAGCAGAATAGTGAGTGCAGCTCTGGAGTATATACAGGATGTAACTCAGGATCAGTACGGGATAAGTAATGTATGTACACAGTGACTGCACCAGCAGAATAGTGAGTGCAGCTCTGGAGTATAATACAGGATCAGTACAGGATAAAAAATGTCATGTATGTACACAAGTGACTTAAATTATTTTTATAGATTGAATGCACATAATTAGCCACTTTGTGACTTTAAAAACATACTGGATGTATCTTGTCGGGTCACCAGGCTTTATATTTACACAGATGTAGCTTGCAGCTCACAGATCACAGTGCGAAGCCCTTTCTTGATCATGAATATTTTCACATATTATATTGTTCTATGTATATTATAATAGTGGAGTATATATGTGCACAGTACATTGATCTCTTCTCTATACTGTGTCCATTATACCTTTGCACTGGTGACTTATGCCAGTGATGTTGGGGGAGGGGGCCTGTCTACTAGTGCATCACACTGATTAGGTCTAACACTCCTATATCGGCATGTCCCCATCTCCTATTCTTCCCGTAGTAAGTCAGCGGCATTAAAAAAAAATAAAAAAAAAAAGTGTTGCTTTAACTCTCTGTGACCTGCCATAAAGCATTTACAGTCTCACTGCTGGTATTTTTAGATCAATTGAAAAGTGGGTTCTTTATTTCACATGTTCATTAGCAGAAGGTCACCTTGTGGCCTGCGCTAGAAGAAGGAGCATTAGTCTAGATTTCCTCATCAGAAGACTCTTAGCCGCATCCTTCACACCGCCGGCCCCTATTGAACTCCTATATAACAGGCAGGCAATGTCACGACGACGATCAAGGGGAACAGCTCATGGCCTGTTGCATTATTTTTTTTCTTTTCGGATACATTCATTTGTACGATTGCATTCTAAATTCTAAATTTATTTTTTTTAAACATTTTATAATTTTAAATTTAGAATTAAATTCTAAATTATTTTTTTTATTTATTTTTAAACATTTGATCATTTTAAATTTAGAATTAAATTCTAAATTAATCTTTTTTTAATTTTATTTTTAAACATTTGATCATTTTAAATTTAGTATTAAATTCTAAATTGTTGAATTTATTTATTTTTTATTTTATTTTTACACTCTGCCTTGCAGTTCTCTCAAGAGAAGGTCTTAGATTTCACGAAGAGAGGTGATCTTGTCTTATGGCACAAAAGCCTTGAGGGCTCTATGTAAATAATTCACGGTTTCATTCAATACTGTGTAAGATTTCATCTGCAAAACTGTCTGTCTGGTCTTGATAAGGAAGCTTGGCTTTGACCAGAGCGGCTGTGGCACTAATGTTGTCTTAGTGGCCTTCTTCTAGATTATCAAAGCCCGGGAAGGGGGGATTATTTTTCCGGACCAGACATCTAGAGGAAGCGATCAATTTAACATATTTATTTCACCGGGCCGGAGGAAGTGGGGGAGGCGGGGGGGGGGGTGCACTTATTTTTTCCCTTCTTCGGTAAAATGTTGATTTTCGCCTTCGGCTGGAACGTTTCGTTCTCCTATTTATAAACATGACACATTTAATAGAACGGGGCAGGTATTTGAATTATTGATTGCCAGATATTTAAACTGAGAGTTCGCATCCATCAAGCCATGTGAGGAGGCAGCCGACAGATTTATTAGATGCCGATTTCTGTGACGGCAGCCTGCAGGAGACATTTACATTAATTACGGCCTACACATTAGTGGCGCTAGGATTCTGGACTCGTAAACGATGTGTCTGTTACACGGGTTTAATATGGTTTGAGTAACCGAAACACTGTTTTCTATCGCATCGTAATGCGGCTTTTAATTTAGTACAGAAATATCCATGATTGGATCACTTACTGGGCACAAATAATGCTAAATGGCCGCTTTCAACAACTTGTTAGTTCAGGAGTATAACTTAGTACAGTCTATGCGGCACTCAGAGGATATTAGTCCATTTACCTGACAGATAATCATGAGCTGTAGTCTGATGACAGGACATATTGCCTGCCGGGTTGGCCTTAAAAGGGTTTTCTCGCTACAGGGATTGCTTTTTATGGTAAACATCTTGCAAAAACAAGTCACTTTGCAATAGGTGTCCTACCTATTCCTAGATATCCCCTCTTGTATGGGCTGCATCAGCTCCTCAGGTCGCTATAGCTACAGACCTGTTTCATCTCTCCTGATAGGCTGACAGCACTGGTTGCTATAGCTACAGACCTTTTTGATCTCTCCTGATAGCTTGCCAGCGCTGGTTTGCTATAGCTACAGACCTGCAAGCCTAGTGGAAAGACCAGTAAAACACGCCCCTCGAACATTCAAAAGAAATCAAGAAAACAGGACTGAGGTAAGATGAATCAATGTAGTGAGACAACCCCTTTAACCCATAGTTCACAGCTCTCCAGAAAAAGCCTGGAAAACTCCTGCAAAAAGGGGAAACCTCCCGAACTCTTAGGAGAGTTGTCAGGTCTCCTGCACTAGTAGCCAGACTGCTGAGGGAAAAAGCAACAATAGCGCGACCTAAGATGCTGCTCTGACTCCCCTTGTGTGAGGTAAGATCGTGTCATAGAAATACATCCTTCAGCCGCACACGTGGCCCTTTCCTGCGGGCATTAAGTGCTAACACTACTATTCCGCCATTAAAGCTGTGTGGCCTGCTTCCCTGTTTAGTGGCCTAGGATAGTGTTGAGGCTAATATTAATCGACAAAGTCTTTGAAAAAACGCACAGTCTTATTTCTATGTTGATTCGAAATTTTTGATGATGCATAATTTAGGTTAAAATCTGAGCATCATCTATTAATATCGCGCCCAATTTTCGGCGCTTCCTGTCATTTTGCGGCCAGCAAAGCAGCTTACAGATTAGAGCAGGGTTGAGATTGTGTGCGACGTCATGACTGCGGATGGTTATGGTTGCGATGGCTTGAAAAATCACATGACCCGCATCGTTTTACATAAACACGCCCATCCTTTCAATGATCAGTGTCTCTCACGTCTCAGAGCAGAAGGACTTGCGCTCTCCTGCTTTCCAATACACACAGCGAAATTAATCTATTTCCTTCACAGAGAAAGCTCACTGATGTAGCTCTTTCCTAAGAAAATTAGTTAGATAAGAGTTTAAGATTTTATGTATTAGGTAGAGAATTTTAATAGGAGCATCTACCGCTGTAAAACAGTCACTCGGGGGGGAGGTGTAGTGGAGAGGGGGGGGGCCGCGGTCGAACACAGACAACTCTATAAAGAATACTGGATAAAGTTCACCAAGACACAGTGTAGACATTGCACTGCAATAGCTTTATTATTAACAGTCTCTTTTCTCTCTATTGAAAATATTCCTGATATTGGGCAGCCTTGAACTTATATTAGGATACACATCTTTTTCAGTAACTCCGGTCTCTTTGTTAGGTGCAAAAATCCACTTTTATTATCATTAAAACATTTCAGATAGGTGTTCTTTTCCATTTTTGGCCCATTCCAGCTTGTTGAGTATATCACCTTGCAAGATTAAAATTAAATCCCCAGCAATTTGTAGTCACCACAGTGAATAGAAAGTGCAAAATACCTTTATTATCCGAATACATTTTTATTTAAAATCACAGATACGTGATTTTTTTTCACTTTTGCGCACTTACAGCTTTGTATCATTGGAGGCACCTTGCACTTAATGTGAATACAGCAATTTTTTGTATGTCACCACAGGTGAAATTGAAAGTCCAAAAACACCATTTATAATCCGAATACATTTCAGATACGTGTTTTTTCAACACTTTGGCGCAGGCCCGTTTTGTTGATAATCTACTTTCCAGTTAAAATTGAATACAGCAATTTTGTAGTCAACCACAGGTGAATTATAGTGCCAAAAATACCCTTTTATTATCCGAATACATGACAGATCACTTGTTTTTGCACTTTTGCCCAGTCCATATTTTTGTTGATAGAGCCACCTAGCAGTTAAATTTGAATCCAGCAATTGTGTAGTTACCACAGGTGGAATTGATAGGTGCCCAAAAAATCCCTTTTATTATCCCGCATCTCATTACAGATACGTGTTTTTTCACTTTGGCGCAACTACAGCTATGTCATTGATTCCTTGCACTACAAGAGAATACAGCAATTTTGTAGTCACCACAGTTGAATTGAAAGGTGCCCAAAAAATACCTTTTATTATCCGAATACATTTCAAGTAGAAAACATAGCAAAGTCAAGGATAACGTGTTTTTTCACTTTGGCGAAGGCCAGCCTTGTTGATAGATCTACTTTGGCAGTTAAATTTTGAATACACAATTATTGTATTTCACCACAGGTGAATTGATAGGTGCCAAAAAATACCTTTTATTATCCGAATACATTACAGAACTACGTTTTTTTTCACTTTGGCGGCAGGCCCCAGCCTTTGTTGATAGATCTACTTTGCGCAGGTTAAATTGAATACAGCAATTTGTAGTCACCACAGGTTGAATTGAAAGGTTCCAAAATACCTTTTAAATATCCGTAACATTTCAGACAGGAGTTTTATTTCACTTTTGTTCAGTCAAGCTTTGTTGATAAGAACACATTGTCAGTTAAATTTGACATCCAGCAATTTTTGTTTTGATTTGAGGGATATGAGAATAGCTGTGTTTTGCCATTCTTTTTAATAAGAGACTTTCCTAAAACTCTTCCACTACCTTCTCAATATTTAATAATTTTCTGAACATGGAGCGAAATGCAGGTGTTAAGCGAATCAAAGACAGGGGTATGCACAACGGAGGTATGAGGTGCGAGAGAAGGTGCTCCCTTCCATGTGCATTTGCGACAACACGCATGCCATCGGATCAGTCGCGTCTGCAGGACCTCAGGCCAGTCATTGCTGGGTCAAGCCCTGTGAATCTAAGTAACGAACGCTCGCCAATCTGTCCTTCACAGTGGTTAATGGCATACCTGCATCCAGCAGTCTTACCCATCCTCGTCCTACCCATCACGGCCACAAATGTCGTCATCACATCATCACATCCCTCCAACAAGAAGCAGCCCAAATGTCCAACTCGTGTACCCACACTGTGGAAAATCCATTGTCTGAGACCTCTATGATGACAAACAATGTGCGTTGGTCAGAAGGCATAGTAAAAGATCAAAAGGCCAAAAGAGGATGATTTTGTCACTCTGACGCCCAGTGTTACTGATGCCAACAGAGAGGAGAAGAAGCCGGTCAATCGGACCATAAATCCCGGGCGGTCGGAAAAACGCCTTGCAGTTGCCCTCATCTTGTAGCCCGCAGCTCCTGGATGCAGAATGTCGGACGACGAAGTCACCTGTGTTGAAAGATGATGAACGACATAGCGGATCCTGACGTGGTCATTTCAGCAGATTTTGTCTTGCGAAGCACTTCATCACTGACGAAGGAGGAAGACGATGGGGTAGTGTCCATACGGGTTTACCGCCGCAAAAAGGAGAGGTGGCGTGACGGCAGAAGTCCGCTGATATATTTCCGCCGCCACGGTCCCAGCGAAACCCCCCGCTCCGCTTATCGCCCGTCCAAAAAGGTCAAGGACCTCTCAAGCCTCGGCCTAATCTTTGAGCAAGCCTCCTGATTCACCCAGCGATGTCATATGCCGCCTTTGCCCAGTAAACGCATAAGTAGAGGCAAGACCCTTAAGTGTGTTAACCACCCCCAACATGTCTAGTCCACATGCAGCGAATGCCATGATTTGAAATGGAGGGAACAACTTGCCAAAAAAGGCCAACCGACCTGCCGCGGCCTCCCAACCACTTTCACACCCTCTGTCTTCCTCCTTCCTCGCTCCTCCCCACCACCAAGCGTTTCCTCAACTGCGCCCATGTCTCTCAGAGTCATATCAGGGATCAGCGCCTCCGCTTCATTCTCCTCCACCGTCGCCCGAGTACACCCACAGCACCACCAGAGACCCATCCTACCCCTTCTCCTCCCGCCAGATTGATTACATGCACCCGTACAGCGCCAGTCCTACAGCAGCCTTCTGTCTTCCAGTTGGAGCAGAAGAAACACTTTAAACCCAAACCATCCCAAAGCCAAAACCAGATGTCGGCATTGCCAGGCATTATGCCTTGGAAATGTTTTGCCTTTCCGTCTGGTGGAACAGATGGTTTCCCCACGTTCATGAGCCCTCGCCTGCCCACCAATACCAGATGCCAAGCCAGCATTTCTTTGCCAGAAAGCCCGTCCCTGCCCTGTCCAGCCCACGTGTCCATCTTAAATTTCAAGCGCTTTGTCTGCATCTGAGTCCGGAAAAGTTCCATACAGACCACCGACACATGACTAGTAAGCACGGCCAAGGCACTATATCTTCTTACAGCTACTGGTGAGCTGGGTGGATGTTCCCTGGGGTGACGGTTGGTCTCTCAGGCCATCGGCTCAACGCTCTTCAAATACCGCAGGGAGGTGCAGGTTTCTTTCCCCCAAGGTCCTCTGTGGCTCACGGACCCAGAGAAACCAGGCCGTGGTTGAAATTAATCTGTCTTGGAGACCGGTAGCCCACACAGCGTCAGGACTGTGGACGCTCTCCGCAACGAGACCGAGCGCTGCTGGGCTGTGCGCGCGCGTAACCTTGTGCCAGGCAATGTGTTGGATAAAACGGGCGACAAATCTGCTTGGCAGCCCCATAATAACGGTAGGCCTGGCAGCAACATCCCTTCCTGCACATGTCATGGAACCATGTCGTCCAGAAATTTCTAAAGACTACCCGGGTCTGTACAGCTGCTGAGGTAGGCTCGAAGTTCTAAATCGCGCACTTCAGCCGTTTCGCACCCTGCTTCGTCCCGCCTGCAGCGTGCAGCGTTTAGCTCGCCCTCCCCGGTCAACCCCCTCAACCGCTCATTGTTTAACGAGGCAACAAAACGCTGGAATTCCACCCTCACATGCTCCAGCGATTGTGCGCACGCAATGCAATACTCAGTTCGAAGTTGACACATGTCCAGAACAAGCAGCGGTGCGGACCTCCGGGGTGTTGAGCCACCGGGAATGGAGGCCAGTGAAAGAGCTCTGCACCATCCTTGCCAGTTTTGAAGAACCACCAAATGCAGGTGCGGACAATTCACCTTTGTCCAGCATGACATAGTGGTGATCTTAGTTCTGGAACGATCATGGACACCTCTGAAACAAACAAGGTCCTTACCAGCGAACGGAGGAGGAGAACGGACACAGATGCGGACACGGAGCCTTTCCCTTTTTTCCCGCAAATCCAACAAAGGCCGACAGTTTTCACAATTTCATTGCTTCATTAGAGCAGTGGTTCGGGGTCCAGAGCTAGTGCAGGTGGCGCATCAAGCCTCGGGTGCATCATCTCAGCAAGTAGGGCTGTGTTTGAAAGCTGAGTGCCCGGAGCATGCGAGGAGGAGGAGGAGTATTCCAAGACACCGATTTACCGATGTCCAGCCTTGGAAAGAGGTTGGCGAGAATTTGATGCGGAGAGGAAGATGAGGAAATCAGTTTGCTAGTGCCCCTCGACCCAGAGCTTGGAATCAAGGGCTCTCATCTCTCACATATGCTGATCCCATTTCCTCCAACATATCCTCGCATTAAGGGGCAATCAATGAACAGACTGTTACTCGGGTGCCACCCTCCTGATCCCCGTACAAAACAAAACCAGCACTTCCTTCCACCCACCCCACATAGAGAGTATAATGCAGGAAATGAGACACCCTTTGCTGATTGATCAACGGAACCATCTGGTTGCGTCTGCTTCACGTTCCCCAAATGTCACGGTGGAGACAACATCACGACGTGACAGCGCATTAGAGTGGCCCAATAGCCGCCGCACAGACACACACAATGTGGCAGAGAAGCCTAATGGGTGACCTCTTGCAATCTTTATTTACCACCTCACCAACGCATGCAAATGCAGGCACACATCCAACAACACACCAGAGATCACTTTAAGATCATGGTGTCACACTATCTGCCGTCTCAACAACCGATGTTTTCTGATGTGTTCTCGACCCATAGACTTCTGGATATCCAAAATGGACGAATGGCCCAGAGCCTGGCTCGTCACCCATATAGGTGTTTTCCTTGCCCAGCAGCCATCGTCGATATCTGAGCGCAAGCCGGACCTCTCAGCACAGCTGGAGGAGTCATTACAGACAAACGCATCCGGCTTTCCACAGATAATGTGATCGTTTGACTTACTCAAGATGAAACAGGCATGGTATATCTCTGATGAGTTGCTGGCCTCCAATTGCCGAGTCACCGATTAGTTTCTGTCACTAGTACATTCCTCTTCAAACAGAAATGTCCTCTTGAAAAACAAAATTTTAAAATGAACATTCTTAATACTGCAATTTTTTATTCTCTTTTCCCAACTGTTCATTTTGCTGGTTTTGCTGTGAGGAGACTGTAAAAGACAGCAAGGTTTCATGACAACACCGAATCTCCTTTTACTCACTTCATCTTTTAGAAGTTTTCGCATTGTCAATGTTTTGAGGTCCATGTTGCTGTGAATACAGCTAAAAATAAGGTCCTTTTGGAACAGAAATGTGCAATCTCTCCCCTCACAATTTTTAACAGTGGCTGAGAAGTCATTTTATAATTGTTTGGGTCATATTGCTGTGAGATACAGCAATAATCATGGTCCCTATGGGAACAGAAATGTGCATCTCTCCCCACAATTTTTAACATCTGGCTGAGAAGTCCATTTTTATAATTTTTTTCGGTCATGCTGCCTTTGAAATGCAGCAATACTACAGGTCTATTATAATAAAAATGTTGTTTCTAACAGACACTTGTTCTTCAACAAGTGTCCAAAGTGGCTCAAGGGTCTTGCTTTGAATTTTAGGGGGCATTATACTGTGACAATGCAGCTATACTACAGGTCCCTATTATAAAAAAATGTTGTTTCTAACAGACATTTGTTCTTCACATTGTCCAAAGTTGGGCTCAATGGTCATGCTTTTGAATTTTTGGGGCATTTTGCTGTGACATGCAAGCATAACTACAAGTCCTATTATAAGAAAATTTTTAGTTTCAAAAACAGACATTTGTTTCTTCACAATTGTCAAGAGTGGCTCAAGGAGATGTGCTGTCCATAAACAGAAATAGGAGGACACACTGTTAAGACACATATTCAAAAATGACTTGATTATGCAAGATCTTTAACATAGCTATCAATCCCTGAATTGAGACAAATCCCTGTTTAATAACAATTAAAACAAAGAAACAAAGACAGGTGGGATTGCCATCCTATTTTAAAATGATGTTTTCTCTAAATTTAAACTACAAAAAACTTTCATGTACAAATAGCTGGTAAAAAAATTTTTCCTCTGAATGTACAAGGGAGTACAGGAAAACTTGACCAGATGTAGTTTATTCAGAGACATGAGTATGGACACGGACAGAGAACAAAGTACAGAACCATTTCCTCCATCACCGTTGAGTAAAATGAAAAAGAATGCCAAGAAAAAGGGCACCTGGGTGTAACATGAGCGTTAACCACCAGTATTTCCAAGTGAAGCTCAATTGGTCCCAACACTCTTACGTGAGGGGCAAGCGCTAACCCAACAGGGACAGTATAATGTCCAGTGAAACTAAAATGGTTGTTAAAAGCTCACTTTTTCCGGCACTTTTTAATCTGGGTCATGCAGTTTGTGGCTCATGCCTGTGGCCCAGGACAGTATAAGTCAATGACCATTGAAACTAAAATGGTGTCAAAGACTCATTCTCCTTTTCCCGCACTCTTAATTTGAGGTTTCAGACAGGTTTTAATGGTCATACTGTGGTAACAGAACAGTATAGTCAATGTCCATCAACTATAATGTGTTGAAAGACTCCTTTTTCCGGCACTTTTTATCTGGGGTCATGCAGTTTGGCTCATGCTAAACGTTCCAGGACAGGTATTTTCAATGTCCAGTTCAAGTAAAATGAAGGTTCAAATATACTGCCTTCTTATTGCACTTTTAATTACTTGGGTGATGCAGGTCTTAAGGGTCATGCTGTGGTACACGAACAGGAATAGTGAATGGTGTGTACTTTTTTTCTCTGTGACTTTTATAACCTAAGTGCTTTGCCTAAGATGTTCCCTATCCATTTGACTGTTGTTGTGGCTGTTAATCATTCCAGCTTCTCCTCCCTGTTTGGTGTAAGAATAAGGTTGTTTTTGCCTCTCTCCATAGACTTTATGGCATCACCAGAATCTAACAACGACCATCGAATATCTTGACGATCATGGTGTCGTCTATCGACCATCGACCGATGTCGATTGGCCAACGTAATCTCTCACCCACTAGCGCTAGGATTCTGGCACTCGTAACGATGTGTCTGTAACACACTGGTTTAAGTAATGTTGAGTAACCGAAACACTTGTTTTCCCTATGGAAAAAAAAAAATAAAAAAAAAAAAAACAACCATCGAATGCGGCTTTAATTATAGTAAAGAAATACCATGATGGATCACTTACACACGTGTGCATCAAATAATCTAAATGGCCGCTTTCAACAACTTTGTTAGTTCAGGAGAAAAATTTAGTACAGTCTATTGCGCCACTCAGAGGATATTATCATTTACCTTATAGACAGGGCGTAGCAACAGGGGGTGCAGCGAAGGTAGCGCCTCGCAACCAGGCCCAGCAGCCTGAGTGGCCCAAAAAGCCCTCCTGCCACATCAGAAGATAGCAGCATTGTAAATGGTGCATGGTAACTGGGGGGCCCCATTTCACTTTTCGCACCAGGGCCCAAGAGCTTGAAGTTACGCCTCTGCTGATAGATATTCATGAGCTGTAGTCTGATGACAGAACTTATTGCCTGCCGGGTTGGCCTTAACCCATAGTTCATAGCTCTCTGGGAAGGCTGGGGAAACTCCCACAAAATGGAGAAACCTCCCAAACTCTCGGGAGAGTTTGCGCACACGTCGATCGTAGCAGACATTTGAGTTATATAGCAAGACTAGCGCCACATGAGATGCTGCAATGACGCTCCTTGTGTGCAGTAAGACCATGTTGTAGAAATACTAACTGCAGCCGCACATGTGGCCTTTTCTGCGGGCGTAAGCCTACTGCTATTAAGCCATTTAAAAGCTGCTTTCTTGTTTTCTTCCAACCTTCCACCTAAAGGGCCTACCCTGGACCACAAATGGGTGGTTACAGTGGCAACGTGGCTTTATCCAGGTTTCCTGGACATTGGTCTTTGTATATTGTTGTTATTTGGTTATATTGGTATTGATATAATTGTTTGGTCAGACCATACATGGAATATTGTGGATATTTTTGCGCACCAGTGCACAGGAAAGACATTGTAGGGCTTGAGCAGGACTGGTGGACTGTAATACACAGAAAGATGAGCAATATTAGGGTTATTTAGTTTAGAGAAAAGATGGCTTCAGGGGACATAATAAATATGAATAAATATATAAAGGGTCAATATAGAGATCTCTCCCTAAATTTATTTAATACCCAGTTACTGTATCCCAGAACACAGGTATGGTCCTCTACACCAGAGGAAAGAAGGTTTCTACATAAACATAGAAAGGGATTCTTACTGTAAGAGCAGTGAGACTGTGGAACTCTCTGCAAGAGTAACATGTCATGGTGACAGTTCACTAACAGAGTTCAAAAGGTCCGGATACATTTCTAGATAGTAATAATATAAGCAAGTTCTAGTGACTAGATTCTGGAGAAGGTCCTGGATACATTTCTAGATTGAATAATTATTAACTATGTTATAGTGATCCCGGGATTCTGAAGAAGGGCTGGATACATTTCAAGATGTAATAAATAACAATTATATGATCCAGGATTCTGAGAAGGTCTGGATACATTTCTAGATGGAATAATATAACAGTATAGTGACCGGATCTGGAGAAGGGTCCTGGATATATTTCTAGATGTAATAAATATAACAAGTTATAGTGACCGGGATTCAGGAGAAGGGTCTCGATATAATTCTAGATGTAATAATATAACAAGTTATAGTGACAGATTCTGGTAGAAGGGTCTGGATACATTTCTAGATTTGAATAATAAACAGGTTATAGTGGGACCGGATTCTGAGTAAGTCTGGATACATTTCTAGATGAAATTATAACAAGTTATAGTGACCAGAGATTCTAGGAGAAGGGGTCCATGGATACATTTCTAGATGGAATAATATAACAGGTTTATAGTGACCGTGATCTGGAGAAGGGTCTGGATATATTTCTAGATGTAATATATATAACAAGTTATAGTGACCAGGGATTCTGGAGAAGGGTCTCGAAATAATACTAGATGTAATAATATAACAAGTTATAGTGACTGGGATTCCTGAGAACGGGTCTGGACACATTTTCGAGATGTAATAATATAACAATTTATATGACAAGGATTTCTGGAGAGGGTCTGGACACATTTCCTAGATGTAATAAAATAACATTATATAGTGGACAAGGATTCTGAGAAGGGTCTGGACACATTTTCTAGATGTAATAATATAAAAGTTTTATATGACCATGATTCTGGAGAAGGGTCTGGACACATTTCTAGATGTAATTATAGAACACGTTTATAGTGACTGTTAATTCAGGAGAAGGGTCTGGATACATTTCAATTGTAATAATCAGAACAAGTTATAGTGACCAGTATTCTGGAGAGGTCTGGATACATTTCCTAGATGAAATAATAGAACAATTAAAGTACCAGGATTCTGGAGAAGGGGTCTGATACATTTCTAGAATGTAATAATATAACAAGTTATATTGACCAGGATTCTGGAGAAAGGGTCTGGATACATTTCTAGATGTAATAATAGAACAAGTTATAGTTACCAGGATTTCTTAGAAAGGTCTGGATACATTCGTAGATGTAATAATAACAACAAGTTATAGTGACGCAGATTCTTGGAGAAGGTCTGGATACATTTCTCGAAGAAAATAATATAACAACTTTATAAGTGACCATGATTCTGGAGAAGGGTCTGGATACATTTCTAAGGTAAGTAATATAACAAGTTATAGTGACACGGTGAAATTCTGAGAAAGGGTCTGGATACATTTCTAGAGGTAATAATAGAACAAAGTTTTAGTTCTCCAGATTCTGGAGAAGGGTCTTGATACATTTCTAGATGTAATAATAGAACATGTTATAGTGACCATGTGATTTTGCTGGAGAAGGTCATGGATACATTTCAGATGAAATAATATAACAAGTTATAGTGACCAGATTCTTGCGAAGGGTCTGGATACATTCTAGATGTAATAATATAACAAGTTATAGTGACCGGATTCTGAGAAGGGTCTGGAAACATTACTAGATGTATAGTAAAACAAGTTTATAGTGACCTGGTATCTGGAGAAGGCTGGATACGATTTCTAGATGTAATAGTATACAAGTTAAGTGACCTAGATTCTGGTGAAGGATCTGGATCACATTTCTAGATGTAATAATAGAACAATAAAGTTCCGAGGATTCAGGATGAAGGTTCTGGATACATTTCTTGATGTAATAATTATAACAGGTTATAGTGACCGGAATCTGAGAAGTTTCTGCGGAAACATTTCTAGATGGTTATAATATAACAGTTATAGTGACATTGTGGGGCGGGATTCTGGAGAAGTGTCTGATACATATTCAAGAATTTAATAATAGAACAAGTTTAGTGACCAGGATTCTGGAGAAGGTCTGAATACATTTCTTTGATATAATTAATATACCAGGTTATAGTGACAAGATTCTGGAGAAGGTCGGATAATTTCATGAAATAATAATATAACATGTAATAGTGACAAGGAATCCTGGAGAAGGGTCTGGATACATTTCTTAGATGTAATAATAAACCGTTATAGTGACCAGATTCTGGAGAGGGTTCGCTGATCCAGGGATTTATCTCCAGATTGGAATTAGGGAAAATAAATTTTTTCCCTAAAATGAGGACATTTGGCTTCTACCTCATGGGTTTTCTTTTTCCATCATCAGGATCACACAAGATATAGCGTATATCATAACATGGAAAGGACATCTCCTCCCTTTTTGGCCTCACAAACTATGTAACATTGTGGTGGTATTAGTTACCATATGTTGCAGTATTATTTAATCTTTGCATATTGTTGTTATTGGTCTTGGTATACTGTTTTGGTCAGTATCATTGTGATGCTGTTAGTCACTATATGGTAGTGATATGTGGCGGTATTATTTGGTCCTGTATATTCTTATCTGGTAATATTGGTCTTTGTATACTGGTCTGGTTAGTAACATTAGTGGCATCAGTTACTACATAGTGGTGACACGCCAATAACAATAATGTGATTGTGGGGTTTTTTCTCTTTCACCCTACAAAGATTTTTTTTCTTTTTCTGGGGGCGGGAGCGGCAGATGCTTTGGATGTATAAGGCCCCGAAATTTCTGATGGTGACCCTGCATATGGTCTACACATATCAGACATACAACACTCACACAGTACACACAGGAGATATACAGCACCCATATGGTAAACACACAGCAGACATACAGCACCCATATATTATACACACATCAGACATACAGCCAGGGCTGGGACAAGGCATTTTGGTGCCCTGGGCAAGTACGGCCAATGGCGCCCCCTCGCTCCTACAAAATGGTACCATTCCTCCCCAAAAAAATGGTGCCCCCCTGCACTAATTCCTCTCCCCCTCTGCACCAGTCCTCACCCCCTCTTCGCACCAGTATCCTCGTCCCTCCTGCACCGTTTCCTTCTCCGATACCCTTTGCACCAGTTCCTCTCCTCCCTTTGCACCATTCCTCCTCCCCCTCTGCACCAGTTTCTCCTCCCCCTCTGCACCAGTTCCCTCCCCCTCTGCAACAGTTACTCGCCCCCCTGCAACAGTTACTCTCCCCCTCTGTAACAGTTACTATCTCCCCCTGCTCCAGTTCCTCTCCCCCTCTGCACCAGTTACTATCTCCCCTCTGCACCAGTTCCTATCTCCTCCTGCTCCAGTTCCTTCCCCTCTGCACCAGTTACTATCTCCCCTCTGCACCAGTTCCTATCTCCTCCTGCTCCAGTTCCTTCCCCTCTGCACCAGTTCCTATCTCCTTCTGCTCCAGTTCCTTCCCCTCTGCACCAGTTACTATCTCCCCTCTGCACCAGTTCCTATCTCCTCCTGCTCCAGTTCCTTCCCCTCTGCACCAGTTACTCTCCCCTCTACACCAGTTCCTATCTCCTCCTGCTCCAGTTCCTTCCCCTCTGCACCAGTTACTATCCCCCCTCTGCACCAGTTACTATCCCCTCTGCACCAGTTACTATCCCCCCTCTGCACCAGTTACTATCTCCCCTCTGCTCCAGTTACTCTCCCCTCTGCTCCAGTTACTCTCCCCTCTGCACCAGATCCTCTCCCCTCTGCACCAGATCCTCTCCCCTCTGCACCAGTTCCTCTCCCCTCTGCTCCAGTTCCTCTCCCCTCTGCTCCAGTCTCTCCACCTACTGCTCCAGTTCCTCTCCCCTCTGCACCAGTTCCTCTCCCCTCTGCTCCAGTTCCTCTCCCCTCTGCTCCAGTTCCTCTCCCCTCTGCTCCAGTTCCTCTCCCCTCTGCTCCAGTTCCTCTCCCCTCTGCTCCAGTTACTCTCTCCTCTGCTCCAGTTACTATTCTGCTGCTCCAGTTACTATCTCCCCTCTGCTCCAGTTCCTCTCCCCTCTGCTCCAGTTCCTCTCCCCTCTGCTCCAGTTCCTCTCCCCTCTGCTCCAGTTCCTCTCCCCTCTGCTCCAGTTCCTCTCTCCTCTGCTCCAGTTGCCCTCTCCCTCTGCTCCATTCCTCTCCCTCTCTCCAGTTTACTCTCCCCTCCTGCTCCAGTTACTCTCTCCCTTGCTCCATTTTCCTCTCCATCTGCTTCAGTTCCTCTCCCCTCTGCTTCAGTTACTATCTCCCCCTGCTCCAGTTCCTCTCTCCTCTGCTTCAGTTACTATCTCCCCCTGCTCCAGTTCCTCTCTCCTCTGCTTCAGTTACTATCTCCCCCTGCTCCAGTTCCTCTCTCCTCTGCTTCATTCCCTCTCCCTTTGCTCCATGTTTCCTCTCCCCTCTCACATTTACTCTCCCTCTGCTCCAGATACTCTCTCCTCTGCTCCAGTTACTATTCTGCTGCTAAAGTTACTATCTCCCCTCTGCTCCAGTTCCTCTCCCCTCTGCTCCAGTTCCTCTCCCCCTTTGCTCCAGTTCCTCTCCCCTCTGCTCCAGTTACTCTCCCCTCTGCTCCAGTTCCTGTCTCCCCTCTGCTCCAGTTCCTCCCCCCTCTGTTCCAGTTACTCTCCCCTCTGCTCCAGTTACTCTCCCCTCTGCTCCAGTTCCTGTCTCCCCTCTGCTCCAGTTCCTCCCCCCTCTGCTCCAGTTCCTCTCTCCTCTGCTCCAGTTCCTCTCTCCTCTGCTCCAGTTACTCTCCCCTCTACTCCAGTTACTCTCTCTACTGCACCAGTTCCTCTCCTCCCTTCACCATTTCCTCCCCCACTTAGTAAACACTCACCAGTGAGAAGAGCTGCCCATCTTCTTACTTCCACACTCAGTGTTAGGGAGGGGAGAGGGAGCCGAAGTCCCGCCAACTTTCCCCAGCATGCACTGCTCTGGCAGCTTACTGTCATGTCATGTGACAATAAGCTGTCAGACCAGCACAGAGAGGTGAAGAGAGTGTACAACCTCTCCTGCGTACTAGAAACTGCTGCCCCTGCTCGCTCCCTGACCCCCCAGGGAGGGAGCAGGGGGGGGGGGGAGTTAAACTCCTGCCCCTCTATGAAGGTGGTAGCAGTGACTGGCCGGCACCTGCTATGTATGGAGCCGGCTCCATTCCTGCCCCCCTAGTGACAGGCAGAGGTATTCGCCCAAGGCGATTGCCTACCTTTGCGCTAACCCATCGTCCCGTCCCTGCATACAGCAGTCTATAATATACACACATCAGGCCTACAAACACCCATATAGTATACACAGTATATATACACACCCATACGGTATACACACATCAGACATACAGCACCCAAAGCTATACACAACGGTAGATATACAGTACCCATAGGGTATCTAACACAGACATACAAGCACACATAACAATATACACACCTCAGCCCTTCAGACATCCCATATGATAACCACAGTAAATATACAGTACCCATACGGTATACACACATCAGATATACAACACCCATACGGTATACACACAGACATACAGCACCCATACAATATACACACATCAGACATACAGCACCCATATGGTATACACACAGACATACAGCACCCATTTGGTATACCACATTAGACATACAGCACCCAATATGGCATACACACTTTCATATACATACATCACCCATAGGGTACACACAAGACAATACAGCACCCATACAATATACACACACCAGACATACAGCACCCATATGGTATACACAACTACATACAGCACCCAATTGTTATACACACATTAGACATACAGCACCCATATGGAATACACACTTCAGACATACAGCACCCATATGGTATACACACACAGACATACAGCACCCATATGGTATACACACAGACATACAGCCTACCCAATTTGGTATATCACACAGTAATATTACTTCGCAACCACAAATGATATACACACAGTAAATATACAGTACCCATACGGTATACACACATCAGACATACAGCACCCATAGATTATACACACATCAGACATACAGCACCCATATGGTATACACACAGACATACAGCACCCATTTGGTATACACACAGTAGATATACTGCACCCATATGGTATACACACATTAGACATACAGCACCCATACGGTATACACACAGTAGATACACTGCACAAATTTGGTATACACACATCAGACATACAGCACCCATATACAAACATGCAAACTCTCCAGGAAAAAGGGGTGTCCTTGGAGTTTCTGGAAGGGTTGATGACTCCTCTCAGGTCTATACATTTTTGGTACTAGGGATGGAGCGGACTCAGAAGCTGTAACCCGCACCAACAACAGAAGCGAGCAAAGCAGCAGGACTGCAGCTTCTCTGAATATGTATGTTTGACCCCCTAAGATGCCCGGGTCAGTAACAGCAGATCTGTGTGGTTGGCAGAGCGAGGGGCTTCCTCTGTCACCATCATCATACAAAGTAACAGAATCACAGCTGAAGGCCAATAATAACATGATTTAGACGCCTGTTCACAGACACATCACATAGCAATGCAAGATGTATTAATAATGTTTCGTCCCAAACAAATGTGTGTTCCTCACCTAACATGCTGATGCTGGCCCTCTAAAGTCTTGAGAAAAGGGCCGTTGGTTTCTTTGTTTAAAAAAAACAATGCCTCCTCCGTGATGTCATCGCTCCCACCTCCATGCACTTTCCGATACTCATCTCTGTAGTTGAGTAAACATTGTTTGGCTAATCCACAGAGGAGAACTGTATTGTGTCACCAAGCTCTACAGTTTTGTGTTCTCCCTCTTATCTGCTCAGGAAACGATAAGTTCCAAGCAGGCAGCGTTCTTTTGTTCATTACCGGACAGCAGCGGGGAAGGGGGTGGAGACTGAGCAGGAGCCAGGGACATCTGCATTTTACTCATAAATTACATTACAACCAGGTGAATCTCTACTACATACAGCAACACACAGACTTTTCTCGCCCAGTCCCTACACAGCCGTTTATTGCCCCTGCCATCATATAAGAAAACGGTTAGATCACAATAAGTAAAATAAAAACAGGGATCCAAAAAAGCGCTAGGATAAAAAAAACAAAAGCTTTAAACCAACATAAGGTATAGGTTTGGTTTTTATTATATATAAAAAGGCATTAATGCGACGCATTTCGCAGAGAACACTCTGCTTCATCAGGCCTATACACTTCATGGAGACAGACGACTTAGATTAGCAATATCACTGAGAATGAGGCTCCGATCTTAAAGGGATAGCACACCTTGTTAAACGTATAAAATTATAAATAATACATAGGGCAAATACAGTAATATAAAAATATATCCTTTTAAATAACAGAAAAATTCTTTACTCTAAACAAAATCGTACACCTTTTTAAACGTAATAAAATTCCCCCCCATAAATAATATATATTAATTTAAAAACTTATACATAGTTGGCCATCTCGGGATTCAACTCCAGGCAAACCATATATAAAGCGGTGACACTAACCACCTAACTAACACTAACTCATATTTGAGCGTTATACAGCAGCAGAGCTTCCAACTACCTTCTGAGCTGTCGAAATGAGCTGTACACAATGATAGTTACAGCTCTATGAAGGTGAGCATTTTTAAACTGAACTTGCTTTTCTATGATGGTGATAATACACCTTGCCTCCTTTATTCCTTCTGCTCTAGTTGTCTTCTGTGTGCACGGGAAACCGAGCATTTCTTTGTAAGAACCTGCCCTCAGATAAGAAGTGCAAACAATGCAAGTGTGTGTCATCATCAGCTCACTGGTCATCGTTAATGTAAAACATCCCAGGAAACTAAGGCATGTAGGAAGGCTGAAGCTGTCACAGCTTCACTTTTTTTTATCACATAATTTAAAAATGTAAATAGCATTTTGGAGGATCCACGTCAACATTGCATCGTGGCCAAACCCCTTTAAGATGAGGCTTCCTCGAAGTACAAAAACCCTGGCCATCGCGTTTTTGGAAGACGTCGAGCTATTCGGATCTTGGAGCCATAGACATCCAATAATCCCACAATGTCCTCATAATCCAGGCACCTTACCCAATTCCAGCATGTTATAGAGAATTACTTATGATAACTGTACTAGAGGGGGCAGAGGCAAATATATCATTTCTGTGCTAATCTCCCAGAGAACATTGTCCGGACCAGACGCGACCATTTACTACTATTCTAGGTAAATCTAAATCTTGTTGCCCTTAGCAGAGATCCCGCTGCCATGTGAGACCTCGCCCGTAACCTCTGCTGTGTGAAACAAATATCCATTGTATATTGGAAAAGAGAAATATGTTAAATCTAAAAAATGAAGAAACGTCTCCGTTTTTCCTCCCAACATCCTGTTCCTCCCCCAGATGTAAGCCGAGCAGCGAGCCTGTTCTGTCTGCATCGAAGGAAAGGTGGGGAAAGGGACCCCATTTCCAACAGAAGGACAGTGCACAAACAAGAGCGGAGTGGATGAAGATCTGGAGTCTATTCCCTCTTTCTTTTCTATGGCTTCCACATTGTCCGGCGTTGTATTTTCACAGGCGGGGGATGCGTACTAATTCATGCCCATATACACAGCAGAGTCACATTATTATGACCACTTCCTACTTTTCATGTCGGCAGTCTATGGCTTATGCAGGAGGCAGGGGCGTTGCTAGGGTCCTAAAACATCCGGGGCTCGGGCCCTTTGTGTATGTTCTGGGTAGGCGGGTTTCACACGACATATATCACAGCCGCATTGCAAACTGTGGA